>CAAKHG010050827.1:0-13846 GCA_901007715.1 Dactylopterus volitans
TAGATACCAATAATCTAAGGAAGCTTACCCGATGCGCTGTCTGCAGTGCTGTGCGGGTACGCAGTGATGTGCATGTCGAGCACCGATCAGAGCCCGTCCTCGCATGCGAGTCCTCGAGGTGACACGTCCTCTTCTCAGTCGATACAGTAGGATATTATTTTCCGTGCGCCGTCTGGATTCCCGGTGAAACTGTTTTCTTCATTCACCGACCGCTGGTATATTAACCATGGAAACACACACAAACATACTGGCCACACGCGCTGATGATGTTCCATGGTTTCTGTTGTTCCTCTTCCTCCGGTTTCCGGCAACATGGACGCTACTTGGCGTTTCCATGGCATTTGTTTCCAACTTCGGACCCTTTTAGACTTCTGCCTGGTGAACGCAAACGACCCAAAAGACAAGCGCAATAACTGTATTGATTCAGGCCCTGAATCGGAGCAAAGCAAACGGGCCGCAGGTCTGAATATGCCCTAGGACAGCGGTCCTCAAAGCCCGGGATGGCAGGTCAACCTGGACCCAGCCTGCAAGTGTGTGTTTCCTAGTTTGGAAAAAAAAAAAAAAAGTCCTGTCCCCTTACTAAGCCTTACACGTAATTGTTTCCTTGTTTGGCGTCGTTGTCATGGCAACGCTTTCGGTGTTCAGGGCCGGCTGGCTGGCGTCCGTTCCAAATAGGCAAGTTAATTTACGGCTGACAGAAATTCAGGTTCTGGGAAGACATAGCTCAGTTGGTAGAGTGACCATCAAGGAACCGGAAGGTTCCTGGTTCCATCCTCACCTCCGGCAGAGAGTGTGTCGAACTGTCCTCGAGCAAGATACTGAACCTGGTCGCTCCTAGCGGGCAGGTTGGCGCCTTGCATGGCAGCCGCCGCCATCAGTGTATGAATGTGCCCCAGATGTATTTCGCTTTGGATAAAAGCGTCTGCTAAATGAAATTGTAACACTACCATTGTCCCGTGGACGTGAGAAGGCGCGACCTCGGCGTCCTGTCGAGGTTGATCTCATCACCAACACGGTGAGGACTTCACCAAGGAAACAAGAGTTTTAAAAAGATGAACGGACGCAAAAAAACGTGCTTTCATTTTGCCCCAATCCAGCTCATAGCCCATGAGTTTGATTTCCACGGGTAAAGTTGCGGGTTGTGGGAATGTTAAACCAGGATGACGCAGACATCCTGAGCAGAAACATCCTCGGAATACGGACAACAAAGCCCCGACAGATGAAAATCCTCTTGAATCAATAACAGGCCGTTTGTGAGATTTCTGACACGGCGGAGGGCTCGCGAGCCGAACTCAAGAAGCTCTTTTCTGACGCGGAGGCGGCTGAGGAGTGTCTGAGGGGAGGGGAGAGGCGGGAGGTGTGCGAGAAACCCAAGAGCGCAAATGGAACTTCAAGCAGGAGAACAGAGCTGCCCGCTGATGACCTGGTGAGGAAGTTAACTGACGGCGAAGGCCTCATGCCGCCCTCGGCTTGCTGTGGATGAGTGGACCTTCGGGAACGGGAATCGGATCTGGACTTTTTGAAAATCAAGTTTGAGGACCCCTGGTCTAATTTTACAGATCCATAATTAATTGAGCAGGGGCTTTTATCCAAAGCAACGTAGACCTGAGACCGCTTCTTGGGGTTCGGCATCCTTCCCCGAGGACACGCAGACGAGGATCGAACCAGTAACCTTCCAATTAGAATTCAGCGCCTGACGTATTTTTTAAGTATTTTTCTCAGGGAAAAAAAAGCCTCTAAGTGATTCAGAGTTTTATGAATGTGCTAAACTCGCCCCCCCCGTCTACGCTCGCCCACAAGGCACGACGAGTTAGCCGTCTCGCTTGCAAGACGGCATCTCCTCCTCCTCCTTTGTAGCCAGTCTTTCTTGTCACAAAATGAACGATTCGTGAAGTCCCCACCCCTCAATCGGTCACAACTGGCTCCTTGCCGGGGTAGAGGTGGTTTTCCTGAGACTGTGATTGGTTGTTCACAAATCCAAAGAAGAAATCCCCAGTCGTGACGTCGACGGCTTATTTCACACGCACGATTTGTGGCGTAAACACACAGAAATCTTCGCATGGAGATGAGCACCGTCGGGGGATCCCAACATCCGGTGGACTCCCTTTATTTATGGTGACGAGACCCGTGAGCTCCGCTGCTGGATACCGGCTCTCTGTGAACCAGTTTGGCCATATTTCATTTTATCTACCTCTTGAGCCCGCCGTCGGTTCACGCTGCACAACTCCTGCGGCTCCTGGGGGAAAAAAAAAAAAAGTGTATTGGAGCCAAGTTAACCTGTTTAAGCAGACGTTCAGAATAAAAAATACCAGCCTGACGGTGATGAGCGACGCCGGCGCTTTGATGGCCAAACACAGCCGCGGGTGTCTGGGCAGACGGGAGGATGGAGGGCAGCTACACCTTCGCCTCTGTTTGTTTCGCGGCGCGCGATTAGAGCGAGACCGAATCCGTTTAGCGGCGCCTGGCGTCGGTAATTGAGTTGAGAGCGGCGCGGCGCTTCGCCAGACCCTGATCTGAAAGGTCAAGCGGAGGCTCATGGGTCCCCCCTCGCAGTCTCCGCCATTTATTTCATTTTTTCCCCCCCACTTTCCATGCAAGAAAACCCATTCGCACCTCTGACATCCCCGTTTTGTCGGATAAACTTGTTTACAGACGCCCCCCCCCAGCGCGGAGCTCCTCCCCCGCATCCCCTCGATGCTTCCAGCGCCTCCAGCATCCCCGTATTTACAGGTTTGGCCCGGTCGTTCCTCTGCCTCAACTCACGCGTCCGTCAGGGCGACGTGAGGCTCCCTTCTTCCGTTTCTCCTCTCCAACTCTTCAAAGTTGTCGCATTCTCCAAACAGATGAAAGAAATGTTTTAAATCAGCCGGTGATGGCGCCCCTCCCCCCCCCACTCCCCTCGGCACTAATTTACCAAGCCGATCCTGAAGCGTTGACAGATTGTGCTTGTTAATGTTGCCACGGTTACAGGTAGGTGGCCGATGAATTTGGCGCGCGTTCACATTTGTGTCGCGCACCTTTTAGCGCCCCGACCGCGGCACAGTCAAGGTCAACCTGCACCTTTTTGACCAATCAGAACTGAGATTTTTTTAGCCTTTAGTCATTTTTTTTTAAAACATTTTTTTATTTCAAAGCAACGTAGACAGACGCGCACTCACACCGCCATTATTTTTTTCTGCTGCAAGAATGAAACAGAGTTGAATGTTGAAGCACCCGAGAGGCGATTTGAACACAAATCGCATAAAAGCATTTAAGAACATCGAGATAATGCAGCGGCGGCGTCACAAATGTCATCGCGGCTCGGCAGATCGAAAATAATTCAAAGATTGCCTCGCTGTACTGCACATCCGCGATGTGTCCATGTTATTCCACGTCCCCTTTAGTCCACGTCGGAGGCTTCAAGTCTAACTTCAGTTAAAAGGAGTCGCGCGTGACATGAAATATGACCGTTTCTGACTGGGGAGAGAAGTAAGTTACGGTGAAGGCAACATCTGGTAAAAGCAGCCTTATTGTTTTCATTACCGTTGCTGAGCAGGGCTGTGTGTGTGTGTGTGTGTGTGTTTTTGTTGACTGACTCGCTGAGTGGGGGTTGACAGAGACAAACAGCTATGGGCAAAGACCCGATGATGGAGCTGCCATCTCTCTCACACACCTTGCACACACACACGCGCACACACACACAGATACGCGCGCGCGCGCGCACACACACACGCACACACACACACACACACACACACACACACACACACACACACACACACACACACACACACACACACACACTCTCCCTCTGCACCACCACACAGGCGTTCCTGTAATTTCACGTACTGTGACAGATACTTGCTCCTCTGCACCGAGCCGACATCTAAGTAAACAGAGCACGTTCGGACCACGAGCCCCCCCCCTCCCGCTGAAGGGGGGCCGAACGCAAGAAATAAGCGGTAGAAGAAGAAGAGGTTGCGATCTCAGCTCAGGCATCTGCGGTCATCTCTGCCGTGTCGCCGGCGCTGGCCCAGTTCGGGAGCTTCCCGCTCTGAGACGCCAGCATGGGAGAGACAAGAAAGCGAACTGATGCTGCCCGCCGAGTCACCTCGGTCACTCAAACCGGGAGAGTCGGTTTCGGCCGCCAATCAGGCGCCGGCGCTGTGCGGCGTTCCGAGGCGGAGACTGGCGAGCGCGGCGGCGTCTCCCAAAGTTCTACTCCTACCATATAAAGTACTTCTCCTGACCCCTCCCCCACCCTGATTCGAAGTCTGCAACGAGCCGAGCGGCGCCCAGGCGCGCTGAGCCGTTCCCCGCTGATGCAGCCGAGTATCCCAGAATGCATCTCTCGCGTCGACCAAACTCTGGGCTGTGATGAAGACACTTTTTGGCCACTTACTCCCGTGGCTGCACAACTGAATTAGTTTCTTTTTTCGCCGGCCTCTCTCTCGGTTAACCTGAGACACAGCAAAGGCGGAATGATTCATGGAGCCCATTCCAGCGACTCAAAGAGCTTCACACCAAACACACAAGTGCAGGAGGGACACGCCACAGGACGACATTCAACATCGTCAAAATCCAGGACAAAAGGAAGGAAAAGTTGCGCTGCCACGTAGGAATAGTAAGTTATTAACAGGCAGCGGCAAACATGAAAGCGCTGAGGAGTCTGGCCTGAAGCTCTCCAGATATCTGTTGGACAGAAACTTAAACGCTGCTTCGTATTTGTTTGTGTGTGTGTGTTTTTTTAAAACTGCGCTGATGGGGAACAGACCAGTCCCAGATGATCCGAGGGGTCCACTCATGCTTGAGCGGGGCGGATCGGTCACGCGCTCCAGCCCCGGAGAAGAAATCAGCCCAAGCGGAGGCCCGAGAGCCCGCAGTGATGTGCCGCGCTTTCCCGGCGTTCGTTACGCCCATCAGCCATAACATTATGACCACCGCGTGTTCACCACAGCATAGGATGCAACAGCCCCCTGAGGAGGAGTTTTATGTTGATTTTTGGTTATCTGAGAGAAGCTTTGATGTATTTGAATGATTGTTAGTGGGACTGTAGTTTGTGGTGCCGCTGAACTGCGCCGGGTAACACCGAGAGGCGTCCCTATTATTTTGGTCATCCCACTCCCAGGGTGGTTTCATGCCTCCGTCTGCTCGCATCGCTCATGTGGATGCCCACACCGCTGCTTGGCCCCCGTTTAAACCATAAAAAAGAAAATAAAAAAAACCACGTCTGTCCTTCTGCAGATTAAATCTGAAGCGTCGAGCCAATCAAGTTGATGCCGTCACGCAAAAATGGATAAAAATCAGCGATAACACTGGGATAGCTCCGCCTGATGCTGTAACTTCCATCTAAAGCACAAAAAAAATCATTCTTCAATTAACTTGAGGTTAATATTTTCACAACATTGTTATAGGAAATAAATTGCTTGTTGACATATAAGCAGAAATCTCGGTCAAGTGGCTGGTATCCGTTTGCAAAGTAAACATGGTGGAACGCTCATAAAAATCTCAGGAACCCACCACAAAACACTCACCGCACCCCCAACACACACACACACACACACACACACACACACACACACACACACACACACACACACACACACACAGTCTGGAGCTTTCCACGTGCGCACTGCAGACGCATCCACAGACGTACCTCGCGCAGTGGGGAAGTTTTTCCACGACGGGCGCCACAAAAATCTAAAGCGAGTTGTCATCGTCACTGTTTGTCGTCCGGCACTTCACCGCCTCATCCAATCACGACAGCGCACCACCGTGACTGAAAGGGTGTGCGAGAGGAGGAGGAGGAGGAGGAGGAGAAGAAGAGAGGCAGCTCTTTGGAAAGCCTTGTTTGCGGATGACGAGCGCTTCTGCTTTTGAAAACTAGAGAAACACATTTCTCTGTCCTCGTGTGTTTGTGCCATTTACTGAGTCATGATTTCTTTTTGTGTGTGTGTGAAGTTCTGTGAATGAGGAATATCAGAAGAAACCGGAGCACATAAAAGGGCCGAGCTCGCTGCTTTGAAACTGCCGTCTGCTGCGTGAGATCTGCTTTTTACATGTTGTATCACTGTAGGCAAATAAAAGCAAAAGTAAAAGGGGAAAATGACCTGGAATGACAGAAACCACCATCTGTGGTTCAGGTGGTCCCATCCGCTGGCAAGTAGGGGTCGGGGTTTATGACCCACGCCACAGTCAGCCACCAGGGGGTGCTGGAGAACTTTTGGCTTTAGATTTAATTTTATTATTTCGAATGCAATTCAAATATAATTGATATGCAATCCTACGCACATTGTCTCTAGGTTATGGAGTACGGCAGGACGGTGGTCCATGGGGGGCTCATACAAAGACTGCAAAATGCTGAATAAAACCACTTGTGTTCGAATTCAAATATACTGAATGAAAGATGTTAATAATCGGACATCTTTATTTCTATAACCGCTCGTGTAAAACAAATCCTGTCATATGTGAAATGAAGCAAAGCCGATTTGTCTACTTTTGTCCTCAAACGGCGCAAATCTGCAGGCGCATTAACGGCGAATATCCGAAGCTTGTCGCTTCTCTGCACGCAAAACAAAACCAAAAACCTCAATGTTGTTATCTTCTGCATGAGTTCCCCAGTGCGCGCGTCTCACCGTGTGGTTTCCTCTGGCTTTCAGGAGCCGTGGTCATCGCCTTCGTGGTCTGCTGGCTGCCCTACCACGCTCGCCGCCTCATGTTCTGCTACATCTCTCACTGGTCCGAGTGAGTATTGATCTCAGCAGCTCTCTACATGATCACACACACACACGATCACACACACATGCGTGTACAAACGTGAGAGAAGACACGCAGGCGTCGGCCGGAGCCGTCACCCGCGGGATCATCAGTCAAGAGCGTCCGACCGAGGGGGGGGGCAGATGCATCTTCCTGATTAGATTGTCTTCGTTTAACATTCTCCCTTCCCTCCCTCTCCTGGCGCAATTAGCGTTTCCAAACGATACGAGCGTTTCCGGGGAGATGAATGTCGGGGAGAGTCGCTTTTTTTTTTCCACCCCCCGGATGGACAACGTGGGAACAGGAAATCGTGGAAGCTCGTAAACACTCCGATTGCCTTTCGATCGAAAGAAACGGAGAAACCTCGAGAGGAATTTGCCTCCTTTCACATTGTTGGTCTCACTTATTACCACCTAAGTATTTTTGTTCATCATCCCATGATATTTTTTTTGTTCCTTCATTTGAATTATATTAATGGTATTTGGGTTTTACCTTCTTCGTGGCCTCCCGCGGCGTCACTGAGGCCATGACAGTCGATCCGCAGAATCTGGATATCCGAGCTTCCACCTTCCTTCCGTTCTAAAAAAAAATTAAGCCAGAATTACAGAGGTACAGATAGAGAACACAGATACAGGCGCTGCCACCTTGTGTCGGCGATGTCATTCGAAGCTCAAGTCCGACGGCGCCGCGGTGTCGAGGTCTGGCCCTGCTAATCCAATCATGAGTGATCAATTAACTGTTAAGAAAAATTAAAAAAAAAAAACAACAACCCTGATCTGCCTTCTAAAACGGAAGTGTGCGAATGTCCCCTGGTAATCATTTTTAAGGCATCAATTATAACTAATTAAAACAAAACTTTTACATTGAGATAAAGATAGCCTGAAATGGCAGGAACCGTCAGGTGGAAAATACACGCATTTACAAGTATTTTGATATTTTAGTTTGGTCCAAGCTCCCTCCGCCAACACGGAGGAGGCGGGGTTTATCGCCTTTAGTACAGCCGGCCACCAGGGGCAACAGAGCGATGATGGCCTCATTTTAGGAGCCGTCATGCTGGCCTGAGCCTGAAATTTTAATTGACAATCAAACCATTGGAAAATTGGGGCGGGGGCGTTCGTTAATTTAGCTTTTGCTTGACCCCCCCCTCCCACTCAGATGCAGCAGGATCAGCTCATAGCAGCCGTTCTCGTTCGCACGCTGTCAGAGTTGCCATCAGTGCGTCACCCGCGGCGCCCGAAACCGACCACCACTCACGATCCCGGACTGAGTTTCAGACTCCGCGTGGATACGTCCGAAATGAGGCTCGGGATTCGGGCCTCGGCGAGCTCAGCTGCGCCGCCCCGCCTGACGCGGTGCTTCCGACTTCTTTAACCACAAAGAGATACATCAAAACGAAGGACCCCCCCCGGCCTTTGTCGGGCTACACCCTGATCCAGGTTTGTTATCCGTACGACACAACATGCAGACTTCTTCTTACATTTCCGGCAGCCGAGCCAGACGCAGCCTTGAACACCCCCCCCCACGCCCGCCCTCCACCCCAAACACTGCGCACCTTAAGTTGAACAAAAGAAGGAGTCTTATTAAGCGCAAGCAAACGATCAATGATGCTTCTTAATCCAGGTGAAGAGAACGGCTGTTTCATGACACACAAAAGGGAAATAATTGGAGGGACCTCGCTGGCTTTAGCTATACATGGATGGAGCAGAGGAGGCTGTAATAGGCCTTTTTTTTCCTTCTTTTTTTTTTTTTTTTTTGGTCCCACATAAGCTCATGTCATCTATAAGCTGCTCCGTTTTATTGGTCGACAGCCTAACAATCGTTTTCCTCGATCTGCGAGCGGCTGCTGCTCGTCGTTCCTCCGTGAGGCAGCTACTTACTCCCGCAGAGAGGATGCAAAAAAATATAAGTGGCCATTATTTTTTTTTTTTTTAGAAGTGGGGAGGGTTACCTTAATATTGTTGTGGTGTGTTTTCTGCATCATTTCCTGCAGAGGAGGCATGATTGCGAGGCAGCGTTGTTATTGTTCTTTCAGAGGGTTGGGGTTTTTTTTTTTTTTGCCTGGAGGATGTTAATGTTAGGAAACCATCAGCTCGGCGGCCATAAAAGCAGAGGTGTAAATGTTTTTGAAATAATTTTGTTCTGCACGGTGAAAGGGCGCAACAAAGAGAGGTCACCTCAATCAAAGCCATATAATGGCATTTCTGAATAGCGGACGGTCTCTTTTGTCCCCGTCGCTCGCCTGTATCGCTTTTCTGTTTGGGCGGCGCAGGTCCAGCCAACGACCGGCCGGGCGCCTCTCCCAGACGCGCATAAATGGGCTTAAAGTCAGCTCAGACCGACTCGACACGCCGCTTGGTTGACCTGCGACCTGGTTGGACGGAAAAGAAAATGACTCGCAAACCTGGTTGGCCAGCGCCCTCATTAGTGGTATTGCTGCTTATGAAGATGGATTTCCATGGATTATCTTCAAATGCTTCATATCTCTCTGGATACTCCAGCTATTATGGAGTCATTTTAAATGGATTAGCTAGATCTCGTGCGGGGTTGTTCCATTTTCATCGTTTCGACATCAGGAGATGACGTCATCGACCGGCGGTGCGAGCGACCACCTTCTCTTGACTTGGCTTTCATGAGCCAAAATGGAAGCTAATATGCTTTTTATTTTACAAAAAAAAATAAAAAAATCCTGGTAATCGCAGTCCTCATTGATATTTAGCATGATCTACCCAGAGTTAAATCACTACAGGAGCGAGCTGACACTATGTTCCTTTCATGAACCACTGTGGTCCACAGGTTGCCTTCCATTGTGTGGTTGCACTGAGAAAAACAACTCCTTGAGGGATTAACAGCCCGTTAAGTAATAACTCTACTTTTTCAAGAGACGAGCTCACGTGCACGTGTCAAGCCCCGCCGAATGAGCAGAACCCACAGGATTACCCGGGCGCGTGGAATGATAAGGTCACATTCAATGCAGTCCCCATTGTCCTCCTCAATCCCGCCGGCGCTCATCTTTAATGGCGTCCCTGTATGCCGCCGGACACACACTATTGACCTTCTGCACACTTCGGTGACACCTCGTCTATGGCCTCCGATCCTGAGGGCAGACCCGATCAATATACCAGATTCTAGTAACCGAGATGATGCCCGGAATACCGTCGCCACGTGGGGGGCGATCCATTGACCGGTTGTGGCTTCTAACCTTTGCTTCGCCTTGTTTTGTCTTCTTGTCTTGTTGAGGCAGTGCTTAATGTCAAACTGAAATATTATTTTTTTTTAAAAAAGGGATACAGAATGTGCAAAATTTGTACATTTAAGGGTCCAGCGGCTTCGCCCTGGGGAGAGTGCCCTTTACAGTACAGCCGAGGGGCGGGAATCTCGAGGCAACTCACGATTTGATTCAGTCATGATTCACAGGGCTGCCGTGTGGTGATGAAGTGATTACTGATGCACCCGTTTTTCTGTAAACACTTTCTTCCCCGCCACCCCCTTCACTCCATGATTGCCCATCACCGCATGTTGCAGCTCTCCTGCCTACCTTCCGTTTGGGCCTCATATAGTGTCGGAATAACCCCATAAGTACTCCCTCGGGTGGAAATAAAGGCACGTTAGCGACAAGCCAAAACAACAATCAGCCAACCAGGGCACAATTAAGCACCTCTGATAGCACTGATTAGTAAACGGGGCCTGTGAGGCACGTCGCCAAAACATGTGCCTGAGAGAGAATAAAAGCATTCCGGCTGTACTCTTACTTTTGAACACCGATTTTGTAATTAGCATTATTATGATGAGGGTGATTTTTAAATGCAGAATATCTATTACACAGACCTGCTTAATTCATATTTACTGGCGTTGTAGACCTCTTTCATCTCACCCTTTGTTTTTCCCCCCTCCTCTCTCTCTCTGTCCAGCCCCTCCATCTCCTGTTCTGCATTATGTAATCCTTGACGCCCCGATGTCCCTCCCTTGCTGTGTATCTTAATCCCCCGATTCTTCCTCCTCCATTATGATTTAAGTCATTCATGGACTGCAAAAAGAAGAGATTTACACCCTGCTGTCAAAGAGGTCTCTTTAGGATGGTCTTTTCCGAGAGGGGTCTGGTTTTGTGCACCCTCTCAGACACCCGCGGATTAGATCTGCACCCTGAAAGCCAATCTTACTCAAAATTATGTGTGTGTTGTTGATTTCATCCCTCCTCCCCCCCGTAGCTTTGGCATTAATGTCTAAGGAGGCTGTCGGCCGCGCAAGACGTGGATGCTCCTCTCCGTTAATGACTCTGGAGGCATTTCCGATGGCGGGACAGCAGGACCTCAAATGAGCCGTGACGTCTTAAGGGAAGATTAGTGGTTTAAGTGCAGCAGGCACGCACAAGCATCGCTGGCGACGCTCGGCTGGGACGGGGCTCATCCGTCCTAAAGTATCTGCTCCCTGGAATAAAGCAAGACAAGATTTGCACTCGGGCTTTAAACACGTGTAGTCGTGGCCGTTTTAACGCAGTCGGCTCATCCTGCGTCACCTCGAGCGGGAGGCAGCTCGCTCGCAGCTGACGGGTCGGAGCGTCTGCCGCGGACAAGCTGGCTGAACGCGAGTTATTAGAGTTATTAGAGAGGAACCGATCCGAGAGAGGAACACTGCAACTGACGCTGAAAAATAACAAATAACCCAGGTGCACCCATGACTCCTCTGCTCTCTTGCAGTGACCTGTACGACTTCTACCACTACTTCTACATGCTGACCAACGTCCTGTTTTACGTCAGCTCGGCCATCAACCCGGTCCTCTACAACCTGGTGTCCACCACCTACCGCCAGATCTTCTTCTCCACGCTGCGCTACTTCTGCATGCCCTGCCGCCATTCGCCCCGGAGGCACCCCCACCCCTTGACCCGCCACTCCATCAGCATCTCCAGCAACCACACGCTCTCCACCAACATCATTAAAGAGACGGCGTACTGATTTAGCCGGACCGCAGTTTTTCCGTCTCCGTTCCCGCTTCATTCAGGAGCTTCTGCGGCTGGTTTGGGTGAACGGATACTGGGATCCTCACTGCCCATCAAGTGCCCACTTCAACCACTGTGATTGTCTTTTAGATCAACTCAATGTCATGTTTATTCAATATACAACCCCATCCCCCAAATGCGGGATGATGTATGAAATGTAAATAGAAACAGAATGTGATGATTTGCGAAACACGGAAACTTCATATGTGATTGGAAACTGCACAAAAGACAACTTTTCAAATGCTGTAACTGGAAAATTTCTTTTTTTTTTGAAAGTTACATCCCCGTTTTGATTTTCAAAAAAGCTGGAACAGTGGCAAAAAAAAAGAGAGACCAGAAAAGCTGTAAAATGCTGTAAGAAAACCCCTCGTGGAAAATTTCAAAATAACTGAGGTGAACAGGCAAAAGGTTCGTGACAACGTTGCAATGAGGGGCATCTGAGTCTTTCTGAAGATGTGGAGAACCTCACCACTCTGACACGACAGTGTAGTTTAATTACTGCATGGGCTTAGGAACACTTCCAAAGAACCAGCATCTGTGAACATACAGTAGTTCATTACTGCATCCACGAATGTCAGTGTAAACTCTACCATGCAAAGAGGAAACCGTATATAAACCAGAGATGCTGCCATTTTCTGTGGATGCTGATCTCATTTTGAGAATTATGGAAAATCGTCATCCTCCTCCAGGCTAAAGATGATAAGCTCCATCCAGCTTCTTATACTATCAGATGCTGGCTCTTGGCTTTTGCGCTGACGAGCGTAAATTGGCGCACATGGCATCGTGGGTAACGCGCATATACGATTCTAAATATAAGAAGGAGACACAAGCGGCCGAGCAGACAAAATCCTTCACGGAAGGCTCGGCTGCTTACGTCAACAGGACCCCTGCAGAACCATATCACCACATCATGGCTGCGGGGTAAAAGTTCGGCTGACAAACTGACCCACCTGCAGTCTCAAGTTGTCACCGGCGACAACGTTTGGTGCTTTCTGAAGCATAAAATACAAAAAGAGCGGGAGAGGGACCAGAACTGTTGAGCGGAGTGGGTCCCCTGCCCGCATAATCTCGCAAAAACCAATTAAATTTCCCCTTTCAGCGTTTGAAGCGTCGTCTTTGTGCCGTTTCCGAATGCATAACGGGGATCCACTGTCTGCCAAAACAACGCATTCTGTTTCCAGTTGTATTTTTTTAAAAGGGCAGCCCGAGAAAGAAAAAAGGAAGGGAGGAGGGACATGCTTGTTTTAAAGTGTTAGCGTACTATGTAAATGTTTTTATATACGTCTTGGATATTCATGTCGCGTTGGACTACTCATTCCGACTTGCGCGGTGCCAACGATTCTGCTGTTGTCACCGTCTGAAGCAGCTACTTCACTTCTGGAGGACATTACTGACAATTGTTTTTGTTTTTTTTAGCAGCGCGTACTGCGTGTACAGCGTCTTCTCCACCTCGATGATGCTGAAAGCGACTAACGTGGCGTCGATCTTCTCTTTATTCGCCCATTCGCGCTCACGTTCGCGCACTGGTGGTGAAGGCGGCCATGCCAGGTGTTCATCAGATGCCCACTAGCATAACGGCTGAATCTTTCGTTCCAACAGCAATGCCCCCCTTTTGTCCACTTGAAATCACAAAATTGACTTATTTTTCTCGTATTTCCAAGCTACAAAAAGCTATCCGATGCCTCGTTGCTACCGGTCATCGTATGTGGCCGTCAGACGTTGAACTTTCCTCGACTCCCATCGCCGACGTGCTCCAGAGGAACGCGGAACCCAGCGGAGAAATTTCATGCTTCAAACATGTCCGACTGACGCTCACTCGACGCGGTGCCGAGTGAAGTTACAACCTTCCCCACCGAGCTAATGTTCTCACCTGCATTCCGTCGGGTTCTCTGGCAGGATCAAGCAAAGACACCCAAACACCACTAATGCAGCGTATGCGCCAAGGAACTCAAACCCAAGATCAAATGTTGCCTCTCCAGGGAATAATCTCTAAACGGGGGAAACATGTTGCCAAAACTGACTCAGCAGCTTGAAAGCGGAAAAACACGTTAGCTTCCCCGCTAACTCAACCTGGGCTGTTGCCTTAAAAAGGAGCCACTGCCACTGCGACGCGTTTC
>CAAKHG010050827.1:13866-43020 GCA_901007715.1 Dactylopterus volitans
CACTCGAGCAGCGCCGAGTGAAGTTACAACCTTCCCCACCAAGCTAATGTTCTCACCTGCATTCCGTCGGGTTCTCTGGCAGGATCAAGCAAAGACACCCAAACACCACTAATGCAGCGTATGCGCCAAGGAACTCAAACCCAAGATCAAACGTGGCCTCTCCAGGGAATAATCTCTAAACGACGCCGACAGGCTAGCGCCTCATGCTCCACACCCCAAATCAAAAGGGGGAAACATGTTGCCAAAACTGACTCAGCAGCTTGAAAGCGGAAAAACACGTTAGCTTCCCCGCTAACTCAACCTGGGCTGTTGCCTTAAAAAGGAGCCACTGCCACTGCGACGCGTTTCCTCCCACGGTGACTTCATATCGCATCTTCTCCCGCTTAGCGACACTAGAGGCGCTTCACACCGCCATGGCCGCGCTCACCCACATTCACACACTGATGGCGGAGGCCCTCGTCTCGCCGGGGGACACCTCCATACACCTGCTCTGGCTGAAGCCGGGATCGAACCGGGAACCAGATGGCCGCGAACCAGACGGCCATGCCGCCGCCCTTCAGGGGGCAAAGTGGCATCGCGATGTGAAAGACGGATTCTGAAGTTACTGAACAACCTTGCGGGCTATTTCAACCAAAAAAAAAAATTACGACAGGAATGTGGATAAGAAAAAAATATATATTAAGGTCCACTTTGTTCCATGTGAAAACTACACACAGCTCTGAGCTCCGGAGCTTCAAAGCGCCGAGTTTCTTTTTTTCCCCCCTTTCCTTTTTTTTTTTTTTTTGTGGAAGCACTTTTTTTTTTTTGGAAGACCACAGGCAGACTGGGTTTGATAGGTTTGAAAGGGACCATGTGTGAGAACAACCTCTGACTCCGGCTCTCGCCTCCACACGTACAAGCCAGACACCGCGTGAAGAGTGTGTGTGTGTGTGTGTGTGTGCGTGTGTGTGTATAGTGTTTGAAGCATAGTGACGCTTCATCTCTGCCACTGCTCATCTGGCATAACCGCAATCTTCCCCCGAACTTAAAAAAAAAAAAAAAAAAAATACACAAAATGTAGAATAGAAACTTTTGAAAACATTAAAATTGAATGTAAAAAAAAAAAAAAAATACAAGAATATTTAGAGTATGTTGTATTCAGCAGTGTTTGCATGCATTATTTTACACAACAAATGATGAAAATGTGGGGTGTGTTTTTTTTGGTGTAATTATACCGTGAACTGCAGTATGCGAACAAACAGGTAACCGTGGATTTCTTGAGCAGCGTCTGAAATTTCAACCAGCAAAAACTGGGCGTTCCGCGACATCAAAAACAGTTTTTTTCGGTTGCTCAAATGTGTGTCGTGCCGCTTGTGCATCGGCGTGTTCCGAGTCCGTAGGCGTGGGCCATCTGACGTAGAATTTGTGTTGGATGTGCTTCCTCTGTGAAATTTAACTGCTTTTTTTTTTTTTTTGTTAAAAAAAAAAAGAAGAAAAAAAGAACCTTAACCCTGAGATCAATGAATCACCGGCACTCGCAACAGTTCACTCGCATGAGGATCAGATTGGTGGGTGGAGAGAGAAGCCAGGCGGCGACTTCCAAGCCCCCCTACGCCCATTTCTCATTGCAACAAATGGAAATCGATGGCAGGCCGGGGCACTGACACGTTGGCGCTGGGTTGCGGCAGCTGAATCACTCGTCTGCGCTTCTGTCACTGGATCCCCAGTTAAACACCGAGGAGTTAAGAGCGGAGCAGCCTCAATTACGAATGTGGGGATTTCAGAGACTCGCTTTTGGCCTAGAAAGGGAAAAAACAAAACAAAAAAAAACTGCAGCAACTGAATGGAACAACAGGGGTTTTCAAACGTTCTAATGGTCTAGTTGACAATTCTGCCGAGCTGTTCAGTATCTGTGGTGTTGAATCTGTGCCAAGTCGTTCATGTCCCATAGTTCCCATCAGACAGACCAATGACACATTGAATGCAATATACAAAAAAACAAAAACAAAAAACATAAATAAATAAATTAAAACAAACCATTCAAAAGTGGTCATGCAGTTGCCGGCCTGTTGTTGTTGTCGCTCTGTGGGCTTCGCCGTTCAGGCTTGAACATGGATAATGTGAATATCGATTTCATTTAAACCAAAACGCGCTTATTTTTCTTTTTTTTTTTTTAAACTGTGAATCGCAAGTTCTTCAAATATGCTTTTCATTTCATAATAAAATAAATAAAAATGTATGTTATACCATGATATTCAGACTACATGCCGTATGCCTACCTGCTATGTTATTCCTACACAAAACTCTTGACAGCCATATGCAATGAAGGTTCAAACACTACACACACACACACACGCACGCACGCACACACACACGCATGCACACACACACACACGCCACTTAGCGGAACAGTGTCTGACCTTTACTAAAGAACACTCAGGACAATTGATAGCTGTGGGCTTTAAAGAGGAAATGTCATTCAGCGAGTGCGAGTGCGTGTGCGTGCGGCACGGAGCGACGCTGCCTGCCAACAGCAGCCATGTGTCCAACTTGCGATGCTAACAGATGAAGAAAGCGCGGCTAAACTGGGAAAAAAAAGAAGAAAAAAAAGCCCAGGACAGGCCAAAGGGCGCGACACCAGCCCGGCCTATCACGGGACACCCCCATGGACGCGGAGACGCCGCGACGGCAGCTCAGTGTCAGCTGGGGCCGATGGGACTGAAGCACACACACACACGCACACACACACACACACACGACTGCTGCTATCAGATTACCATCATGGCCGCCCATATCCAATCTGTGCAGCTGAGTAAGTTAGGTTTCGCGTACTATCTGTACACGCTGACTACTGCACTCAAAAGACTTTGATGCCTGCTGGGGAAAAATGTTGCACATCTCCTAACAGATGTTCTGTGGATGAGCTGCCCACGTGTCAGGAACCCGCATGGATACGCTTTTTTCTTAAAGTTACATCAGGTGAAAAGTGCACTCGACCTCCATGGAGGAGATGCAATGCATCGTGGGGCTGTCGAGAATGTTTTACTCAAAATGTACACACAATTTCGCAAGCTACAGCTGAGGAACACTCCATACTCAAACTGATGTCACATTTCATTTCAATAGCACCTCTGAACACAGCCCCTTTATTTCTGGCAGTGTTCAGGTTTGGGTTGTCAAAAAAAAAAAAAATTGAGATACTACTCAATACTCAGTGGTTGATATTGATTTAGATGCACTGAAAGGCTGCTTCACTTTCTACAGTAGACACAGCCCCTCCCCTCATCAGCTAGCGTCCACCACGAGTATGGCGAGAGCCGCTGCCGGAGGGCCTTTGACACCAGTTTTGGTCTAAAACCAAAAAAAAAGCAAACGACCGATCAAATCTGGGGATGTTGGGAATCAGATAGGAAAATAACGCCCCAAAATTGCGGCGACAAAGTTGAGTAGCACAGCAAATTTGGCCGAAACGTCTTAAGGACCAGCAGCCCGATCTCTGAGGGATTTTGAGCTGTCAGTAAAGCTCCAGTTTCTCAAACATTTATGTATATAACGGTTTTCATAAATGTTAGTTAGCTTTTTTGGTTTTGTTTTGTACTGCCCAGGCGAACCTTAAAACATTTCTGTCCTATGCTGCTCATGCCTTAGTTTTCCTTTTTCTTTGTACGTATGCAAATATCTAGATCAAAATTATATCTGGGAACATGTATATATATCAGGAAGAGAAACAGGAAGCGAACTGATCATGAGCGGTTCGGTTTGCTGAGAGGAGGCGAGGGCGTGGGATCAGATGAGCTCCTGCTTCTGCTCCTGCATCGCTTCCAACCGTTTTGTGCTCGTGTTCGAACACGTTCCGAAATAAATCTTCACCCATTCGCCGTTTCTGCGCTCCGTCATCAAAACCGGCAAATGCTGCCGCCGCCGATGTTACTTGATGACGCTCGAATCGGCATTCCTCCCCGTCCTCCGCATTCCAACCCATCATAATGGAAATTTAAAGCACACATCAGAACCCATAAGCGGGCCGTCTGAGCGAGTGAGCGCCGCGGAATTGGTGCATCGCCGCAAGCGGACGCTCGCTCGCGCAGGCTTAAATGGAAGCCGCGCCGCGCCGTCTCCATTTCATCTCTCACACGACTGAAACCATTAGGACGGCAGAGCAGAGACGGCCATTCCCAGACTCGGGCAGCTCATCTCATATCTGCAGCTCGGCACCGATTTCCGCACGGGCTCTGTGGAAATCGGCAGCACTGGAGGGGGGGGGGAATTGGATAATTCCACAAATAAGGGAGAGTTGATCAAAGCGCTTGGAGGCACTGGGAAGAACCCGTTCCTCACGGGATTGTTAAGATTGCAGCAACCCTGATCTCCCCTCTCTCGGTCCATCACCCGCATGGCTAATCCCACACTCAGCCGGCTGCGCGGAACACCTTCGCACATTCCGGCGCGGGAGAGGTGCCGTACAGTAGAGGCGGGCGTTTCTCGGGATGAATGGCGCGACAGCAGCGAGCGGCCCGGCGGGCAGGGAGCGGCGAGGCACGCTGTTTGTCGCTCAGTGGAAATCATCCATCCGCCGAGAGGCTTCGCGTTAAAAGGGAGCTGCGGCTTTCCACACGCCCGCCCCACCACTGAACTCATCTCCAGATGTGGATCAGAAAATTAATTTTCGCATTTACATACAAATCAAAAAAATAAGATAGGCTGCGGGGTTTTTTTTTTGAGGAAAATTAAATGTCAAGACACATTTAGAGACTCTTCTTTGAACCATTATCCAGCCTCCAAACCCCCCCCCCCACCTCATAAAATTTACTCTAGTCGTCTTCCTTGACTGTTGATTCATACACTGGTCAAGCATCACATTATGACCACTGCATGTTGAGCCTGGAATATAATGTATGGAAGGATTGGGGCCACTGAAGAAAAAAATATATTATTCTGAGAAAAAATTCAGAATTCTGACTTTTTTTATTATTTCTGAAAAAAAAGTAAGGATTCTGACAGAAACCAAAAGACATTTTTTCAGGAGTATTTATTTATTTATTTTTCCATTTCTGAAAAGGAAGAGATTAAAGTCAGAATTTACTTTTTTTTTTTTTCCAGAAATAGAAAAAAAATCCTTTGAATTTTTTTAGGTATCAGAAAAGTCAGAATTCTGACATTAATCTCAGAATTCTGACTTTTTTCTCAGAATTATATATTTTTTTTCTTCAGTGGCCCAAATCCTCTTCCGTAACAATGCAACATCCCTGCAATACATTCTCCCATTAAGGAGTTTTTTTGTTTTATGAGAGGTGTCCCTAATATTTGGGTCATCCTACTCACACGCATCAGGGTGCAAAAATATATATATAAAAAAAAAAAAAAAAAGACACCTCTAAGCATAACCCAGCACAGCTCAACAGCATCACAAATTAACAACAATCATTCAACGATGTAAACATTTCCCTCAAACAAGTTCAATAAAAGAAATTCAACATAAAGCTGATGGGAGACTATTACAGGGCTGCTGCGTTATATTCTCTGGTAAACATGCAGTAATCAGGTTATGCTCTTCATGTATGATTCATGTATGTAGTTTTAGAACAGCGGTTTAGAAAACTCTTAAATATTTTTGCAAGATTACCGAGTTTGTGTGAGACCGACTGTGGATGTTCCACTTGGATGTTAATTTGCAACCATGGTGACCACACGGTGTTCGCGGTGCATCCAACCCAAGGTGGGACAAGAGGATGTGAAGTGTTCCAAGAGAAAATAAGCTCCGCATTTCTCCCAGGGTTCCTCCTGCTCCCCATGAAGGCAGCATGAAGCTGGGCTGCAGGAAGCTGACCAACACGTGAGGGGAAAGGTTGGTTTTCTTTGTGAGTCACCTTCTCCTCTTATTGGTGGAAACAGGTTGGGTTTTATAAATGCTGTGGACCACATTTCTGCAAGTAAATACAAGCGCCGACCCCCCCACCACACTCCCCCTTTTTCAATTGAGCTGCACGTATTGCCTGCAGCGCCCAGACGCTGTGGGTGCCACCCCCGCCACCCCGATGAGAAACACTGATGGAAGTGATCGAGTTGTGGTGTGAGTGTGTAAGCGGGTCCATCGTATACCGAGGAGTCAGGCCATGCAGGGCTCTGCATCCGAGAACCCACGTCTACGAATTAGGGTTATGAATTAATAATGAACAGGAAAACGGCGCGCAGCGATTCACAATTGATGCAACGCGCGATCCGCCGCGGGGTCATGCCCAAGACCTAGCAGCGGCAATTTGGAGCATTTCAGATGAGGATTTAGGGAAAACGCGTCGGTGCTAATCACTTGCCATGCTAGGAAATGTCGGTCCGAATCCAAACATGGCCTCATTTTCACTGTAGTGGAGGTTTTGATAGAGATGCAGAGGCTCTGCACAGTTGGAGCTGGTGTATTTATGATTCGGCCAAGCGGGTTTTTTGGGGGCGGAAGGGACAAAAAGAGAAAAAAAAACAAAAAAAAACACCATAATTATATATACATGGGGTTCAGCTACAGGCTGTATACTTTTCCAACAATTGCCTCCAGAATGGAGAGCCGGGCACAAGCCATGCCTTTTGATTTTCCTTTCATTTGCCTCCATGTCACAGAGAATGAGCTTCGTCTTTGCCGCGATGACTTCACAGCAGCGCAGAGGGCGACATGGACAGACAGAAAACTGTCCCCGGAACGCCGCGAGAATTAATGCAGGAGAGCGGGCGCGCGCTCAAGATGTGCAGCTGGAGAGGGCAGGGGAGGGGAGGGTGGGGGGGGGGGGGCAAACAGAGGGGAATGAGGGAGATAATTGGTCAAGCATATGAACAGCATGTCAGACGCAAGTACACCAACACAGGAGGCAACAAAAATCCAATCTCTGGGAATTTGCACAGCGAATTGTTTTCGGAGCCAGCACAGGAGCTTAGCGAAGGCGTTCCCACAGGTTTCCATGAGGGAGCCGTCGCTCTCATTAGCTGCAGTCGGACGGAGGAGGGAAGGCAGTCGGAAAGAATGGAACAAAACACCCAGGAACATTCCTGACTGCTCTCTTTCTTTCTCGCAAGTGGAGTGAAGAGTGACAGCAAGAGAAAACACTCACATGGCCCTTCAACTTGAATCCCACTTGAAAAGTAGTTATTAGAACGGGTTACTGAACTCGAATATCAATTGAGCAGGATAAGAAAGTATCGCGGCCATGCTTCCACCTGCTATTTTGCAGCCCCTCGCTTGAGATGCATTTACAAAACTTTACGTAAAATCGCCCGATTGAAATCGCACTTTTCCTCCAATTCTCCCCAGGTGGGGATGATGAATGCAGACGAGACCGGGAAGAAGTCCAATAAACCATGTTGATACATCAACACCAGTGATTAAAGGGGGCGGTGCCGACAGAGCAACTCAAGCCGTGAGCGCTTTTTGTGCACTGGTGCTGCCCCCGTAACCTGCTCGAGTACCTTTACCGAAACAACATTTGGCCTCTGAGCTTCCAAGTTTAATGACTGTTTGAAATATGAGTCATCATTTGTATGACTTACTGAATTCATTTGATTTCGGTCATGCAGAACTGCAACTTCAGCGCATCACACTCCAGTTGTAATGTGCAGGATTCGGCACATGACATTGTTCCGAGACATATTCTGAGACAAGTGTTTTAGTAAATCAAAGATATGAGTGTTCATTCAAGAATCGCTGTTCTGGAGCTTGTTCTCAATTGATTTTTGGAAGTTTCCAAAGAGTCCGTGCTCCCCCGCATCCCCAGGGCCCTTGAAGGATTAATTTATCTGCCGACTGTGGAAGGTGTGTCCTATACCTGTAGATTTAGTTTGAGCTGTGATTAGGAAATTGTCATTGTTGAACGTCTTAGGATCGCTTGCTAAGCCTTAAATTATTTTCAAGCCGATGGCGTCAATGTTTAATGCAAAATGCAGTGACGGCGGGGCGACGCACGTGGTCATTGGAAAAATCAATCCCAGGCTTCTCGCTGCATCCAAAGGAGTTCCCCAAGGAACCCTCTTTGGTCCTGCTCAGTTCATTACGAATGATTAAGCCACGCTTAAGTAGCGGATAAACCCAACTTAACGCTGTGGAGTGGCGGTCTAGTTATCGGAAGGTTACTGGTTCAATCCTCACTTCCGGCAGGGATTGCGTCCAAGTGTGCTTGAGCAAGACGCCCTGCAGTTACTCCTGTCGATCAACTGGCAACCTGCATGGCATCCTCCGTCGTTAGTGAATGAATGCATCTCAGCTGTACATTGTTTTGGATAAAAATATCTACTAAATGTTTTGTTTTTGTTTTTTTTTACGAATAATTCCTCATCCGGAGATTCTGCATAGAGTGGTTGCACTGATCTTTGTGATGCCGTTTACATGCACATATCAGCCTCTCGTCTGCGAGCTCTGGATGTCAATTTATCAGTCGGTAATTAGATTTGAGTTGGGTGATCTTTAAAGTACACATCACTGCACTCCTTCCTCAGGATGCTGGATGAGCTTCTCCCAATCTAAAGTGGAAAGCATCATCAGCTTATTTACATAGCTCTCTTTCGAATGGGTTTCCATTTTGTCCATTTTGATTCGATGCGTCTCAAACGTGCTCGGTCGAATGGCTTTAATTAGTTTCTGTTAGTAAATACCGAGGCTGGAAAGTCAGCCATCAGGTATGCTGCCTCATTACTCAACAATACTCTGCCATCCTTGAGTACTTGCAGACGCCTCATTAAGAGCACGGTGCTTTTAATACTTAAAATACCTGAAGTTCAAGACGAGGAAACTAAGCTGCATCACCCCGGGGTCAGTAAGGCAAGTCTGCTCATCTTTCAGTCCTTCATCCACTTGACTTGTACCCTCATAAACACTACGGGATTAGAGAAAACACGCAGCAGCCGACCGGTGCGTTAGTCATGAGATGAGCAGCCCGACTGTTTGCTAATGTGAGAGGAGACGCTCGTGCTTCTTTGCCAGAGCTCGTTATGTTGTGTAAAAAAAACAAAAAACAAACCCGTTCCCCTTCCAGGCCTGATCGACCGAGCAACAACTATATCTGCACAATGATTTATTGATTTGGAAAACCAATATGGTTAGGGCTTTTCAGCCGCCTTACTGCAGGCAAATAACTCGCGCGCTTATAAATCTATTTGTGTGAACAAACACTGGCGCGCCGGCCTGGTTTTTCAGTCCGGTTGTCAGATGCGACGGTAACGTTCCCGTCCGATGCATCTGAGCCGCCTCTAATATTTGGCGTAAACAGCAGTAATCCAGGCAAAGGCAAGACTCAAACACCTGATTGGTATGTAGCTTGCAGCATCCTGCGGTACTGAGCCTTGTTAAACATGCTATTATTCATGACGAGCTGGTGTTCGGAGGCTGCGGCGGCTCCGCGACCGACGTTAACCGAGCGCGCTGCTGATTTGCAGTTTAGTCAGGGCCGAGTTTTACGCCTCCCGACGCGGACGCGCCGATTCTTACCCTGCAGCATGGACTTTGAAGCACCATTTCACGTGCCAGCCTCGTGGCCTGACCCTTCGGCTCTCCGCTTAAAAAGTGCACGCGTGCTCAGATCGGGGGCGCCGCTTCCTTTTCGGATAACCGTCGTCCTCCATTAGCCACCTCTCCGCGGGTAAGCCTCGGCGTCTGCGTGCTCCCTTCCCTCATGTTTGCTCATTTCATATAATCTCAAAATGACTAAAGAAACGCAATTGTTTCCGTATGGAACCCACATTCAGGGAGTCAATCCTGCCTTTTCAACCCGTCACTCCATATAACGGCGCAACACACGGGTTCGACGGCCCAACAGCTCACAACACACACCTGCTGGTAATTGAAATTGACTGTGTTATATTAAAAGAACATGAGAGCCGAAGCACAAACCGCCTCAGTGCAGCACTGACATTCTTAATGCAGCTGTAATGACAATGATTCTATTGCTCCATTTACGTTCATGCTAACGCCTGCTGCTATGTTTTCCACATCCACCTAACCCGACAGCATAATTAGCAAAATTATCCCCTGAAGCATTTTTCCACCCACCAGAACATTAATATTGCATTTCTTGGGACGAACAAATATCTATTCAATACACACTGCTCATCAGTGGACTCGCAGTACATCGCCAGCAGAAAGCAACAACGAGACGGTGTCCTAAACGACGCTACAGCGCAAGCAAGGGATTTAACCTGAGTGATTTTCTTCTGCTATTGTTTGGCTCTTTCCTGTCTCCTGGGCGTGTTGTGCTGCCTGCGGCGCGATAAACCTGGAGACGCCGTCTCGGCAAGACGCCGCGCTGATCCTCGTTTTCCTGCGAGCTGCCAGGAAGTCTCGCGCTGCCAACAATACAAATCAGGGGAGGGCAGTGGGTCAGGAGTAACTCATCCCCGTGCTTGAAGCCATTCCGCCGACGGAAGCGCCACGCAGGTCTCGCACAGGTTTGAACTCCCAACTGCAGATGCGTTCGCACGCCGTCACAAAAACAGAACGCCCGCTCTAGTTCTGATTACTGTTATTATGATCCTCTTAAATCCCACGTCTTTGAAACATTATGTAAAATTATTCGACTCTTTTGACACCGGCTGTAGCGGGAGAGCTCCGGCGGAAATCAGCGGAGATGGGCCAGCAGCGCGCTGAGTCGGCCGTCTCATCGGGAATCGCAAGGAGGCTTTAAGTTTGATTTAGCCATTTGTAGACGACGGAGCGCGAAACACTCAGACAGAGAAGTGTGCACGCGGATCTAAAGACAACCAACGGCCTGCTCTCGAAAAGGCTGCGGGTCATTAGGTCTCTTCTCTTATCCAGCAGGACAAACTTGGTGGGGTCTTTTGGCAACACTTGAGCATCTACATTGCAATCTGCATCCTGGCGACCGCGCCGCGCGACGACCTTATCAAGGGACCGGTCACGCGGTGTGAATGTGCGAGCAGGTGTAAACAGGAACTAGCTGTCTCATTTGCAGCAACCACAGCGGCGGGCGCGACTGTGGCAGGCGAGATCCAGGATTCATTTGCACGGGCTGATGACAGTTAATCCCCGTTGCTGTTGTTGTCATTACTTGTCAGGGCCCTCCAGCAAGGTCATTGTACGGCGAACAATTAGAGCTAATTGTGAGGAAGACTAGCAATCAGTCAATCTCGACGAGCGCAGACGGATGTGACATCGGTACGCATGGCTGCTGATGTTAACATGGAACGAAGGAACGCTATCAACACAGGTCTTTGTGATGCGACAATGGCAGCTTCCCACAGCTGCCAGTCCATGTTTGCGTCTGCCTCTCCTACACACCTTCAGTGTTTTCACTCAGCATGAAAAAGACAGACATACTGTATGCTGGAGGGAAAAAAAAAAAAGAAAAGCCACTGAACAAAAGGGTGTGTATCAATGTATCAATGTGGAAACAGAAAAGTGAGTGACTGGATAGAAGCTAATCTTAAAAAATGTGCAGTTTTGTAATCTGGAGCAACAGCTCGTCACAATCGAGCCGGCCAGTCTCGACTCCGCTCATGTACACCGCTGACAGGGTCGTGGGCGGCCAAGGATCACTGATGCGTACGGGGAACAAAGGCTGGCCGGCGTGGCCCGAGCCACCAGACCAGCTACTGGGGCTCAAATTGCTGAAAAGGCCGATACTGGTTCTGAGAGAATCCGCTGTGTGTGAGGTTGTGTAGCTGCAGAACTGGACCACCTAGCAATGGAAGAAGGTGGCCTGGTCTGATGAATCGTGTTTTGGGCACTGATACTTGTAACTACCGGCACCTGCGCCTGGATGGTGACGAGCCAACGACTGATAAACTCTTGGGCAAATGCGGACGGCATTATTATGAAGAGAATGACCGCATGACTGAAAAGCAGTTCTGGACTTTCTTTCATAAACACCTGCTTGACCATTAGAACTTTAACCAATTTAAAAAAAAAAGGAAAAAAGACATTTTCCTTAGACCTAAATGATGGGTTTCGATTAACACTTGGATGAAGCCTCTTGGCTTAAAACAACCTTAACCTGGGCGAGGAAGCAACTTGCTATGAAGGGCTGAGCGAAACGACCTAAAATTTATAATCAGGACATAATGGATGGGAACAGTACATATCATTAGGGCTGCAACTAACGATTATTTTGATAATCCATTAATCTGTCGATTATTTCTTTGATTAATCGATTATTCGGATTTAGAAAAAAGTGCACAAATTTTATTTACATTTTAGGGAAGAGAAGAACAAGGAGACGAGATGGATACTTCATTGAAAATTACATATTTTAAAATTAAAAAGTTTTTGTATAAACCAACAGTCCACAACCCAAGGATATTCACATTACTGTCATAGACTAGAGAAACCAGCAAAATATTCATATTTGACAAGATGGAATCAGAGAATTTGGACTTTTTCTACTTTAAAAAAAAAGCTCAAAACGATTAGTTGGCGATTAATTCAATAATCGATTAGTCATCGATTAATCGATTAATTGCTGCAGCCCTACATATCATGGTTTATTTGCAAAAATTTTATCTCAATGACTCTGAAGGGGTGTGGCTTATGATGGCGTTATATCCAGCTGCAGTTACCGTACAGAGTGCAAGTGCTGTTATACAAACGGATGCGTTTGGACCTCAACACGGTCCCCTAGACCTTCCCTTTTGTTTTGTGTGCCAAAGCCTTATTAGATCCTAATCACAGCACTGAAACGTAATAAAGTGGGAGGAGTCTCGGCTGCAGAGGGCGGGCTTGCAGCCGTCTCTTTACTACAAAGCTGCATCAGCTTAAATCCAAAGGCACGCGGGCCCTCGGCTGGACCTTTGGCCGGGCCGGCGGGTTTTACAAGGTGACTTGCTGGTGCAGGTGAACGATGCTGATCCGGCAACAAATCTCTGGACTCTGGTCAAGCACCAGGCCCTCTACTTGTGAGCAGGGTGCAGTCAAGATTCATAGTGTAGGGCAAATCTGTACCGGTTTAGCATCGTTTAGACTGCCTTCCACTTGGTGTAAGGTTTACTTTGTTTTAACTGGGGTTTTGGAGATTTGCTCGGACCTTTAAAGCAGGAATAAGTCTGGAAAGGCAACTGGAGGGCTCGGTCAGGTTACCTCATCTCTGTTTGTTACTGCTTGGAAACTGCATAATGATCAGGAGAGAAATTAGCATTTCAAAAAAACCCCAACAGCTGAAACGGGCCATTCATAGACCAAATACTACAAACAGAGGGGAAAGAGATGGAGGGGACACAGACCATGAAGGATCAATGCAGAGATGCCGGTGATTGTGACCCACAAACCAAAAACTCCTTTATTTGATTAATGGCTCTCCAGTGG
The DNA here is from genome assembly GCA_901007715.1 of Dactylopterus volitans. Classification (NCBI taxonomy): domain Eukaryota; kingdom Metazoa; phylum Chordata; class Actinopteri; order Syngnathiformes; family Dactylopteridae; genus Dactylopterus; species Dactylopterus volitans. The sequence goes on from CAAKHG010050827.1 coordinate 27,131, forward strand.
ATCTGCTCACACCAAATCCTAAAAACAACTAGGAGGCACAGAAAGACATTCGCTCACCATCAGAGGAGAAGCGGTCAACAAGGAGCTGAGAGACAACAAACACAGACAATATGAAGCGCGGCAATGGCTGTGGATGATCGGTTTCAGAGGATTAATGGAATATGCAAAAAGAATATCCAAGAACAAACACCTAATAATGAGATCCAGAAAAACAGCCAGACAACTCATTAAAATATCAATCGATGTGTTGACAAACAGAAACGAGTCCCGATTGAAGCTTGCAGCTTTTTTTTGTTGGTTACATGTGACTTTCTGTAAAACATATAAACATATCGAAGCCGAGCGGTTAATTACTGGCTCCGATGACGCAAGTCCTCTTCGGGATTCATGGCGTGTTTCGCTCCCTGCCGCTCCCGTGACTCATTATCACCAAAATATTGGCAAAATCCAGAGCGACACGAGTTCAGCCACTGCTGCCCCGAACCACTGTGACTCACGATCACCAGCTGAAGCATCATCATTAGTCACCGACTGCGACTTAGGTTCTGCATTGTTGTACATAAAGTTGATGACTCACTCGGGAAAGAAGTCCGTAAATACCTCCGCAAATTTCTGAATTTCAACCAGAGCAGCTGTCAATCCAAAGGCGACAACCCTATTTTGTGGCATCGAATAACTAATTGAAACCAAACTTAAGAAAATTTAACACCGAACAAACGTAAATGTGGTTTAAAAAAAAGAAGGTCTATCATGCAGACAACCACTGCGGGTGATGGAGGTCTTGTGGCTTCACTTCTGACGAGCTGTCATACTCTCTAGTTTACATCACATACATACAGTATATTATATACAAATAAAAGTGCTGGAAGCAGTCCCAAAAAGACAAGTACACTGATCATAACGGGACTGATGGTCGGCAACAGTACTCAGGCAGGCCGTGGCGTTTAAACCAGCTGGCCCGAATGTGCCAAGCAGACACCTCCCACAGCACCGAAGCCCGGACCGTTGATATGGAGGCGGGACGGATCTACGCTTTCATGCTGCTTATGTCAAATTCTGACCCGGCAATATGGATGTTGGAGCAAAAATTGAGTCTCACCAGACGCGGCAACCTCTTGTCAATCTTCCACTGTCCAATTTTGTTGAGTCTGGGCAAACTATATCTTCAAATCCCCGTTTTAACTATACTCAAAAGGGGCTTTCATTAAAAGATAGCGACGCAGGAACATTGGGTTCTATGGAAATGTCAGCATTGATGGTAAATAAAAGACAGCCAATAAATTGTCTTGTCACTGTCCAGAGCAAGACAAGAGTGTTAGTCCCACATTTAACGCAGTCATGGGCAGATCACCGGGGAAACGGAACAAAACCAAGCATCTAGGAATTGGATTTGTATGCTGGTCCAGAACCCCCAAAAAAACGGCAGGTGTTGCAGTTTTCCTTTAAAGCCCCATCTTGTCCGACAATGACGCAGCAACAACTACAGTGTGTTTTCACAAGTCAAATAACCTCCCCCGACCGCATCTTCTAATTTAGTATTGATTTGACCTCTGCACCTCATTCAATTTGAGACTGCTCGCAGCGATGGCTGCGCGCTCAACCGACCCGAACCTCTTGGGAGTTTTGAATACCTAAACTCAAGCAAAGCAAGTTTAGTGACTTTTACCAAAGTTCAGATGGAAGAGGTTCTGACACATTACCGCTGCGGATGTTTTTCCAGATTTGGCCTCATTCCCAACATCCCCCCCTCCCTCCCTTCCCCTCTCCCTAAATTGTTCACCTTCTCACCACCCGAACCTGACGAGGCATGCAGCTAAAGAAACATGTTGATAGTCTCACCCCTTCGGCACAGCGGTTTCCCAGGCCTTCGCCTTTTCCCTCAATCTTAATTGAGTCCAGGTGGCTGTCAGACGGGCCATTTCTGTCCTTATTTGTGCCCGACCCGTGTTTTCTGTGGAACTCGTTCATCCCCACAGGACCGCGTGACGAGGTTTGCGCGCAGCCGCAGAACCCGGCGATAATTCCAGGAGCGACCCTTCAACCGTGATCATTTGATAGCAACGGCAGGGATGTGAGATGTTATCAAAACTTTATATTGGCTAAAAATATCTACCATCGACTACATGATCTGGGCATCGCGCGTGTGCATGCAGAATATCCGCTGAAACGAGCTGCCGCAGACGACAGCGGCGCATAAAATCTGACAGGTGAAAAGTTGCCTTGAAAAGTGCTCCGGAGGGCGACAAATCAGTCAAGAGGCGCATTTTGTGGAAGCGTTTTCCTGTGAGTGACTGACAACGCACCGGCGCTTCATCCGTCTGGTCACCGGTCACCAAAAGCCCACAAATGAACGGAAGTGTACTTCACATGCGATAAATCACATTAGAGGGGGGGGGGTTGGGATGCCTCCGGCGCCCTGATGTTACGGAGAGAACTGGCTGTCATGGTCAGCAGACAAATATATCCTCAGCAACAGCCTCTTGGACGTCTCGGCATTCAAGGAGCCTCACAGCAGATGTGCTGCTTCTGTTTTCTCTGGCACTTGCATGAGCCTTCACCAGGTGTCTCCTCAGATTACTTCAACTATTTCTCGCCGCGGAGAGTTTGCTCAGCCACCTCGTGTGTTGCACCCATTTTGCTGCGCAGAGATGAATGCTGGCAGCCGGGATTAAACGGGTACCAGGGGGATAAAAAAGGATGAAAATTCGACTGGAGAATCAATAAGGTCTGACATTTAACAGTCCCGGTAGGATAAACACAAACACACCGATGCACTGTATACTAATCAGCCATAACATCATGACCAATATGACAAAGGTGAAGTTAATAACACCGATCTAATTAACGAGGGAAATATTAGGTGGCAAGTTTTTAGTTTAGTTTTAAATGTTGTCCTCGACGTTGATGTGTTCAAAGCGGGCCAAATGGTCAAGCGTAAAAATTTGAGCCACTTTGACAAGATCCAAATTGTGATGGTGGTCAGGACCTATCAAAAGTCGAACAAGGAAGTGGAGGACAAGAGCGCAGAACCCGCAACAGCGTCGTGGGTGGCCAAGGCTCACTGATGCAAGAGGGGAGAGACGGACTCGCCACTGTAGCTCAGATTGCTGGAAAAAAACAAAACGAATGCTGGTTCTGATGGAAAGGAGTCAGAACCCACAGTCATGGCAGGTTGTTGTGTGTGTGGCTGCGTCGCTGCAGATGAGTCAGGGTGCCCATGCTGACTCCTGCCCACTGCTGAAAGCACCAACAATGGACACGCGAGCATGAGAACTGGACCACTGAGCAACGGAAGAAGCTAGCACGAAGCAGCTACCTAAGACACGGTATTCCCTGATGGCAGTGGCCACAAAGCAACAATGCTTCAGGAACGTTTGAGGAACACAACAACCAGTTCAAGGTGTTCAAGGCAAATGGCTCCGCCCACCTCGAGCCAGACTCTGTTCTAGGTTTCTGCCTGTTAAAGGGGAGTTTTTCATTGCCGCCAAGTGCTCTTGGGGGATTTATTGGGTCTCACATTAAAGAGTACGCTCTCCACCTGCTCTCCTTGTAAAGTGTCACAAGATAACTTTGTTGTGATTTGGCGCTATATAAGTAATTGACTTGTTTGTTTTGGGGCTCTATCTCGCCTGTATTTTGTCTGTCACCTACTTTCATTGTGAAAATTGTTTAAAATAAATGAGATAGAGTTCACAAGCATGGTTACTCAAAAAGGCGTTAAATACTGCAAACATGTGTTACTAATCAATTAAATCACTAATAATGCCATGAAGTTAAATTTAAAGGGAAAAATTCAGCACTTCTGTGTATGTCCCACGAGTGTTGATATTACACGCTTCTGCTCTCGATCCTGCTGCGCGGCAAGAGTCTAAATGTACCAGGATGCAATGCGTGCGAGCTTCCGATGCCAAATCTGGTGGGATACGGTTGTGGCCGCTGGGTTCTGAGTGGCAGCTTGCCACCTGGCTACATGGTGGAGACTAGAAATCCAGGCTGGAATTAAGCCTTGGCAAAGTTCATTAAAAAGGGAGCTTTCTCCGTTCCTGGAATTTCTGCTTCATCTTACGTCCTTGGTTGCGCCTCTTCCGTTTTACCCTGCTGTCAAAGCCTTTCATTCACATTTCCAATGTCATCTGTCCTCTGAATCAGCCTGCAGTTCAACAGCATTTGCAGCCATTTCTCAGCCAGTGAAGCATACACCGAGGCTGACACTTCCAACGACTGGATGTGCACAAGAGGTGGTGAATCTGCCCCTCGACAGGATTAGATGTCGCAACAATGGCACAATATTTTCGTTTGGATTTGGATCGATGACCCGCGTGAACTGGGTACCTTTGGCTCAGCGCTGTGTCGTTGCTATGTAGAAGCACAGTTGGCCAACATTGACCATGTGGTGTCAGTCACGTTTAGACAATGAACAGGCTTGATGATCCGCATTCTCTCGCAGCGGTTGTTTGACCGCTCAGAGCCAGCATGCAGGCGTCTGTGTGTGCGGCTTCCTCGAGGATCCTGAAGATCAACCGGTTTGCGCAAACTTCATGAAAGACACCTGAAAGATCCCCCAGTTCTTTACCAGCAGGTGAGACTTTCCTCGCCGTCATCTGCTTTTCAGGACCGGATCGGCCGGGTTTTTCCCTGCTGAACGACTCCAATTCTTGTCTTGCACTGCGAATTTTCACAATAAACGGAAAACTAAAAACGCATGGTCGCCAGCGCATGTCGGCTTAAAGGCTTTCACATCTGCAAGCAGAGAGAAAGAGACAAATTCATGACAAAATGGGCAGACAAATAAAGTGAGCAAATACTAAATGGATCAGGATTGAGAGCAACAGCAGGCGCACCGACGGCGCAGAGATCGGGGCAGCGCGGTGACTGGACAGGCAGGGGAGCAGATGGAAGACGATCGACGAAGTAATGGCACATCAATCAATTACAGAGGCCCATTCGTGCCAAGTCTGGTTGAATCCTTGGATATGAAATGCCTGCTTGACCTTCACTGCGGGAGCCCGTTCCACATCCGCATGCCTCTAATGAGACAGCGAGCAAGGACGTGTTGGACTGCCCGGCTCTGGTTGTGTCGTCACGGGCAACGCCAGCAAACGGGAACACACAAACAAACAAACAAACAAAAATAAATAAAAAAGTAGAGGGGGGGGGGGTGGGGGAGTGCCGCCGAGCAACAGTGTGGGAGGAACAACAATTACATGCGGGGCAGCGCGAGTCCGCGATGGAAGACCAAAAGCATGAGGCGGGTGAGAGCTGCAGACGCCAGCGGCAGAGGAGACACAATTATGGGCCTCGTGTTCGGTCCCGGGGGGGCACGTTTTTGCTTTGTAGCTCAACAGGTGTTAGAGCGGCACACGAGCGCTCGCTGGTGGAGACCAGACCTGCTGGACTGGGAAGCCTCCAGTCATGCGAGGAGAGATAATTGGTTATCAGTGTGACGCAAACCTCCCCGGGAAACCTTTTGAATAAAACATTTGTAATGTGGCTGTAATGAAAGTAGAGATCATTACCATGTGGGTTTAGCACAGCTCTCATCACAAAGGAGGGAGAGGGGGGGGCGTCTGCATGCAACTTGAGGTTCATGTCCATGTCGTGAAGGTAATTGGCTGGCCGGCGCCCGAGTGCGGTTACTGCGGCCGTCTCCTTCACGAGCTGGGACGGATCGCTGCGGTGAGGAACTGGAGAATGACGCCTTTCGGCTTGTTTAATTAGTAGGGGTGTAAGAAAATATCGATACACTGAAATATCGCGATATTTCGTTCCGCGATATAATATCGATATTAAAAAAAAAAAAAGGATCTTTATTTTTAAAACATTTTAAATGCAAAATTATGACACAGCAATTCGTTTTTTGTGTTTCATTTAAGCTCCCACCGTTAGGTGGCAGCACTGCACTGACTCCTGCATCAATGCAAAAAAAAAAAAAAGGGATCACACGACGCAAGATTACAGTTAAACAAGCTCAAGTGTAAACAGCAACAACGGCGGAGGAGATCCAGCCGGCTCCCACAGCTTTTAAGGCGGAGATATGGACACATTTTGGCTTCAACAACAAAAAAAAAAAGTCAGGGAGGCGGAAAAAATTGGCACAAGAGCCAAGCGGGCTGCAAACACTGCGACACTTCAGTCAAATCTTCTGGCAACACGACAAATTTGAGGTGAAACGAGCGGATTCAACTCAAAGAGTTATGGAAGAAGTTTACTTTTCAAAACTACCAGCGGCCTCAAAATTACACGGTCAGTACTCGGCTTCGTATGCAAAGACACGCGCCCTCCGAATCTTGTGGAGACTGAGGGATTTCGTGAGAGGTTTAAAACGCTGGAGCCCCGTAACACTCCACCGTCCCGACAACACGTCACGGCTCTGCCCAAGTTGTACCGAGAAGTTAGAGCGACGGTGCTGGAATCTCTAATCTTAGCAGAAGCTTTTTCTGTTACAAACTGACCCCGGCGCCCCATCGGAGAAGGGAAAAGTTATGTGGCCCTCACATGAAAATGTTTGGGGACCCCTGATCTAAACTGATAATTAGGAATGATATTAATTACGATGCCAAACATGGAGACGCACAGACATGAAATCACCCACCTTGCTCGTACACATAATTCGTTATCTCCATTTTCTCATCTTATGTACAACATGGACGCAATGATCCCAGTCGTTCGGGAGCCGAGAAAGTGTCCGAATAGTGAAAAGTAGATTTCACGAAGAATGTTTCTTAATCGAGTATTGCAAAAATAAAATATCACTACAATACGGTTGTGAGAAGTTTAAAACTGCATTCGAGCGGGTGAGGGCATCTCACTGGAGAATGCGCTTGATTACGTTTAGTTTTCGATTAGTCTCGACTGATTTATGAGTGGGCCGGAGCTGAAGTCCACCCTGGCAGCAGCTCTAGTTTAATTCATAATAGGCGTCAGACACGAAAGTTGTTGTAATTTCTACTATTGTCTGAGTCGGTGGAGCGGCCTGCGATGATGCGGTAAAAACGGTATTATGCAGAAGAAGTTCACCTCAAGTTCAAAATCACAATTTAATTCTTGACCAACCTGCAACCGAGCTCAGCTGTCAGAGCTTCGGGATCAACGTAGCCGCCACCTTCTTTCATTGTAATCTGCATCCTACTGTGACAAACCAGTGTGGATGTAAAAGGTAAATTTACTCATGTTTTTCTTTTACATTGGATAATGACCATAGTATAAGAGGGATAATCAACGCCTAGGTGTACGTTACATGGATTTAAGGCACCTGCTGGCTCCTCAGTGTCATGCACACGACTGCACTGATTGTCCACTACATGTCTAACTGCATCGTGGACGTGCTTCCGGTGAAACTCGGGGAATGATGGTTTGGACTGACTGACTGATTCCACACGGGTCAATATATGTGATGCATTTCTAGAAATTTGGGATCCTGATGAAAGGCTTTACACACACACACACACACACACACACGACTGGTAAGTGACATGGGATAATATCAATTCAAGCAATCAGGCATCAGTCCCAAAAATCCTGATCGAAGCATCATTACCGTTCAGGTTTTTGTGCTCCACTTTTTTTTTGTCTTCCAAACACACTCTGCCTGTATTCTTACTCCTTGGCACAGTGAAGCAGGACACCGTCTCCCACTGAGGATCAGCTGTTTTGGGGCTTTGTGTGGGAGAAGTGCTTTTGAGGAAGAACTGGACGTAAAAGGATGTCTGCTGACATTTTGGGAGGTAGACGGGAAAGCCAAAGCCTTCCTTGAGATAACAAAATAAATTCCCCTTCTTGGCTCGCGGCCCAGACAAATGCATAAATCCCGATACCTCGAAAGAGGCACTGTTGTTCTTTCACCAAGAGAGGGTATCATACATTTTCTTCCCCGGTTTCGGATCTCTCCCAACCCCTCCCTCGCTGCAATTAGCAGATAACATATTTTAGCGCAAACGTCAGCCAGCTGTATCAGCGACGCTTAAAAGTGCACAGCTGTCCATCCGCAACCCGAACGCAGCACCGACCGCAGGCCGCCGCACGCGTCGCCGCCGGCGCTGGCCCGCCGTCCCCGTCATCTACCAGCAGCGCGTCAATCATGCAGACAACTTAATTACGTTTATCAGTGAGCCCTGTTGCATCAGTCAAGAGCCCGGACACGGCTGAGATGCCAGGATTTCTTACATATTAATGATAAGATGGACTCATTATTCACAGCAGTTTCCTCTTCAGATGCTCTTAAGAACTGTGCTTTGCCGGAAAAAAAAATTACCTGATTACATCAGACTAGACCTCAACTTTGCTCGGGATAAGGTGGGTATGCGCCGCAGACGTTTGTCCGATCCAGGTTTCTCGGAATGTAACGTTACAAAGAGGTCATGGTTCTGTACGTACCCCCATTTTTGGCGTCGTGGCATCGTACAACAGCAAAACTTCCCAAAATGCGCAACTCTACTTTTGTCTTTTACTTTGAACAGCCTTTCAAGCTAGTTTTTGCTCCACCCAGTGTCATTTAGAACAGCCCAAGATGGTTGGTAAAGCTTGTAGGGTGTTTAACTGCAGAAGGATGTGGGTCCCAAAACTGAAAAGCATCTCATATTATGAAAGTAAACAAGATTACTGAAAATTAAAACTTGTGCATTCCTTTGGATTCCATTTATGGAGGACATTTTCAAACATTCATAGCTTAACATGCTCTTAACTTATCTGAAACAGGGTCCTCTACGACTCCATATGGATGCAGAGCTGTGAAAATGTAAATATTGATACCCTCGGTAACATCTCTCATGCATCAAGGCCTCTTGAAAAAAACGGCGTGGGAGAAGTTGTCGGCCTCCCATTTTCTTTTGCTGAGCCCTGGTGATCGGCATGTCTGGGTGACGCCATCTTATTGGCATGAGCAACATTAGCATTAGCAACGGCCGCCTCGTCTAAGACCGATGGCAATCGGTGGCATGATAAAATTGTTGCCAATTGTTGGGGGTGTTGCGAAGCCTCCTGGAATCCTGCCATTAAACCGCACTCTTACACACATACATTCATCCCACGTGGTTGACGACTGTAGGCTAATTGTAATGTAACTGGCACGGTTGCTGGCTGTATCGATTACTGAACAGCAATTCAGGGTTCATTGGCGTCAGCGTGCCGTCGCCGCGTTGAAGGAGTGATGCAGATGGTGTTTGGCATTGCGCTGCAAAATCTGCCAATATGAAAGATGATTGATTCCATTTGCTGAAGGTCCGTCCATGAGCCCCCTTTCACACTGGCCGTTTACGGTGTAAATGTCAGCGCAGAAAATCAAAGTCTTTGTGTTATTCTCTGAGACTCGGCATCATGAGGACTTGATGGCTATTACAGGGCGCTCTAACCTCGGCTGGGTAACCATGGAAAGCCCTTCTGTTAATAGAGTTCCACGGTGAAGTGTCTGTACCACCTGCTTGCTCCTCATACACCACCTCTGCCTCTCACCCTCTCGAACCCGCCTGTGCCGCCTGTCCTCTCTGAACCCCAGACTTGATAGGCATGGGGTTTTTTTTTCCAAAATGCGGTTCTGACATTGCACGAGAGAAGCATTTGCGGTGCCGCCAAACGGTCCTCCGGCTCAATGAAATCATGTTTCGCGATGTGTCAACGCCATAGGTCTAATTAGGGTTCGGTGGAGCTCGTTGCCATGGTCGCACAAACAGCAGCGCGGTTAGGTGACTACCCTTTTGGCAAATGTGAAAATAACTGTCGCAACAGAGGAGCCGGTTCACGTTTCACATCGGTGCTTTTTTTGTTTTTTGTTTTTTTTTTTAAACCAACCAACGCACCTGTCCTCCCGACACAATAGCTGCATCCCAATTCGGGGCAGAGGCAAGAAAGTCTACCAAAAACTTCCTGGTTGCTTCGTCATGCGATAACCTGACAGACGTACACAAATGGACCGAAGACATTAAAGTTTAGATCATTTTTAGCTTGGCCGTCGCATCAGTGGATGAGAGGAAAGCTGGTTGCCGGTGGCGATGCCTCACGCTGAGACGATCACAGCAAGGTCACGTACCTTCTTGCGTCTACTCGGAGCGAACAAGCGTTACGAGGCTCACTGATTTAACTTTGATATCGCTGCAGATTCAAAATACCAATTGGTGGAATGTAAAGTACTGTAGTTATACACAAATTCAGGGTACTCTACGTAGGTGTCTGCATTAATACAACTTTGTAACAGTAATTATTTACCTCCTCAGGGGAACATAATGTACTTTTGACTCAGTTACATTCGCCTGTTGGCTGCAGCTGCTCATTAGTGTCCAGATGACACCTTTTTCATTCTCTTCCTGTCCAGTTATAAACCACAAATTCGGTCCCTGGGGAGATTTTGAAGATGAATGTTTGTGACAAATTGGAGGAGTTTGGAGTTGAGAAGATTATCCGACTCATTAAATAAATTATATACCCTAACCTTGATTAGCTGGCAAGTAAAACGACTGTAAATCTCATGGACACACAGTTCCTTTAGATCTTGCTGTTGTGCCCGTGTTGTGAAACCTATAGGTGACATCATCAGCGGAGCAGCCCAGAAGACACCGGTAACTTTACTGTGGCTGCTCATCCAGGTGTAGCAGCACCGTCACGTATTCGCTGCCCAGCCGAATTATTCTCTCGGTCTGCAGCAATCTGTCAATCATTTACTCTGCTGCCGCGCTCCATGCATTCATTAATCTCATCAATAAAATCAGTTTCCCGCTGCAAATGACTGGAGTCACTTGCGAGCGACCCTGAAGCTCAGTTCAGTCATTCCACTCTCCACTTTTAAAAACTCGTTACAAACAATAGTCCGAGATCGTTGCACTTGCCTCCAGACATTTACTTTTACCATTTCTCGCTGTAATTACTCTGCTCATTGTTTTCTTTAATATGATATGGGGTAAAATTGTGCGCTCTTATATGGTGTTCTTTTTGTAGCTGGCTTCTATGCTGCCTCTTGGCCAGGTCCTCATTTAAATGAGAATTGGCTCTCAATTGACTCATCTGGATAAAGTTTAAATACATTTAAAAAAAAGAAGAAGAAAGAAGCCGATATTCCCAGTCTACAGAGTTGGTTTTTCGCTTCAAAAAATTACCGGAAGTGAATTTTACCTGCTGATAAAAAGGTGGCCCGTTAGATTACTGATAGATTACTTTTGCGTTGCGTTAAAACTCCTTTTCAGTTCCTGACTCTGTCATCATTGCACAGCCTCGTCTGCGGCCCATGATCGTTATTTCCAGGGGTGTTCAAGGCTACCTCACGATTTGATTCAATTTCAGTTATGGCAGCTTCGATTCTTCGATTACAACGATTGTCAATTCCATTACTGGTGCCGCAATTTTTCATGCTTTTTTCCCCATGCGAGATTGATTTTGTCTTCATCTGTGGCTACATTTGTAAATATCCAATCAATTTACTCGGTTCCTCTAGAACTACAGTCATTAAGTAAATAAACTTTTTTTGAACATTTGACTTGTATTTGTTAGACAAAACATTTTATTTTATGACTTTGTAAACATTTGCACTTTGACCTACTTAAAGCTCCACTTGCGCGAGAGCTCCCTCTATTGGCGGAAAACACTGAAGACAGTCAAGCCCTTAATGGACTTAATGAGTTCATTGATTCAAGTGAACAAGATATGTACTTCCATCAATTTCACGGAAACTTGTTCAGTCTGGGACGTGGACAGGATAACTTAACAAAAAAGGAGCGAGAGGTGGGAGATTTTTCCTCAAAGCATCAACGTTAAATCGACGCCAAATCGTCATGTGACGCGTCGCGACGCATCGCCACATCGCTGAATTGCACCCACCTCTTGTTATTTCTGCAGGCTAACAACAGGACTGGAACGCACAGCGCCCCCTTACAGCTCTTTACTAACAACTGTTTCACAACAAAAAACACAAAACCGCGATTTCACTTGCTGACCGAGCTGCGCGTGCGCACGGCCACGCCGCCGCCGCCGCCACACGCTCACGCGCCAGCTGGAGAGAAGGAGCAGGAAATGCAGTAAAAAAAAACGCATCGGAAATTTTATGCTTTTCCTTTTTTAAATTGTATCCACAAAAAGAGGAGGAACATCACTTTTAAAGTAAAAAAAAAAAGGAACGTGAGGCTCATTTGAAAAGGTAACTCAGTTAATTTGCAATTCAAGCAATCCCTAACGCGTTAGGTTACTCATTACCCGGAAATACTGCAAGTACTCTCACGCATTACTTTATAATGCATAACCCCCCCTGCCCCCAACACCGATTGAGACACAGCTAATGTTTCTCGTACTTGCTACTTCGTGAAATGAAACACCTTCAAAAGGCCAATTTTAGAGTTAATAATTACTTTTAGCCTAAAGGTTAGAACCAGGTTCAGGTTGGATTAGAACTGGTTTATGTCACTGAATGTCTTCACTAAAGATAGAAGTATGACATGTGTGTGTGTGTCAAGTAGATACCTGGTGGCTTCCCCTGCACCCCGAATGGACAGAAAATCAGGAGAGAGCAGGTTACACCAATATTATTGCCCACATGGTGGTAAGATGTTCAAATTTTTTGCTTTCAAATTCCTATGCTCGGGTTTGTATCAGGACAGTCACCGAGCTCAAGCTCCTTTCTTAGCTCCTGCACAGGGACCTCATGACAACCTCGAGCACTGAGCCCCCAAACGCAGCCAACGCCAGTTAAAAACCCATGAGCGCCGTGCAACATTTGTCTCCAAATGTATTTAAAGACTGCAGAAAACTTTGCAAACACTGTTCATAGTTTTGCCAGAGAACAGACGTCACGATCAGAATTAGCACCGCTGATAGAAGCGTTGCTCAGCTTTCAAACGGATGACACTCGAGGGAAAAAAAACCCGCGAGGCTTTTGGTGGGCGCGCTCCGGAGCAAAGACGCAACTGAACGCAATTATCTGTCATTATCCGTCATCTTCGTTGCCAATTACAATGACGCTGTATTCAAACTTGAGACTGATTAAACATGAGGTAAATACAATGGAGTAAAACTAGATCAAGTGTGGGAGGGGGACGTCACTGTGCTCCGATCGCAGATGGGGACGGGCAGGATGTTGTGGGATGCGACAGGTGGCTGGAAAATAGTTGCCACCTCAGACCTCATTATCTCCTGAGAGATGGATGTATTCAGGGCAGCTAATGGAGCATCTTAAGTTCTTGGGTTTTTATACCTTCAGAGGAATATTTAGGAGAAGCTTTGTTGATAAATCTACAATTCAATCAGTTCCCTTCATTACATTTGTTGACGGCCTTGCCGTCTTAATTGCGGTCTGCAGATGGTGAGTCATAAAGACTCGATGAGCATTTCCAAACAAAACATTCCAAGAAATACTGGGTCAAAACTGACCCAATTTTGCCCCGTTATGTTTAAAGTGTTAATTGTTCCTTAAAATGCTGGGTCTCTTGTAATATTTTATGGTTGCCATGAACCAAAAAAAAAAAAAAAAAAAAAAAAGGCCAGGGTATCAACGGGTCCACGGTTTCCACTCAGAACGCCGGTGGTGCGTGACATCTGCGCCGCGGCTGCCTCAGCCAATCACCAGCATTCTAGACAACGGTCATGCTTCCATTTTAATTTGAGAATTCTCAGTGAACAAGAAAAAAAAAAAAGAAAGAAAATTAGGCAACAGGCAAGACAAAGTGCGACTTTGGTGCCGCTTCAGATTCTTAAATTAGGGATTTTCATTATTTCCAAAAACCACATGGAGTGGGCATGTAAACTTATGTGCATAACAGGAGGTTTTGTTCTAATTTTATCATCATTTCCATTTAGCTTTTCTTATGCTTCAAAAATACACGTAAAGCACCTCGCTGGAAACTCAGCTATAGTTTTTTTTCCTCTTTTTTGGACTTTTTTTCAACAGGGCTACCGGATTAAACGTGTCATAAGGGCGATGTATCAAATCGCCGCGAGTAATGGTCAAATACGCGGCTGTGGAGCCTAATCACCTATGAATTATTCATGATAAAGGTCCCATTATTCTTGCCATTTAACTGCTCGTGTAACACTCGGAGGCAGCACGGGCAGCATTCACACGATTCCCGATGGCAGACATGCCCATGAGCAAACAGATGCCGGAGAGGCGAGTACTCAGCTGAAATGAGTAACCTGTGAGGATACTTTACTTTTCACCACTGAAAGTATCATGAGTAAAATGTGTTGTGAGCTGCAACATGAAGGGAAAATCCTCATTTATAGAGGAAAGCCAGGAACCTTCCACAGACAGACAGGCGCGCGATAACTTTAATTCCTTTCACTAACCAAATATGTCACATTCCATGAATCAAACACAAAGTGCATCCAGCGTTTACCGGAGCAAAGCAGGGAAAAATGAATTTGTGCTCTAAACAGAGCAGGAAGTCGCGATGACACGATTACCCGCCACGTCAGGGGAGCTTCAAAGCTCGGCGCCGCCGCGGGATTAGAGGATCACTCCGAGGGGCGGGCGAGCGTGTGAGCGAGCGAGCGCCGGCCCGAGCGAGAGAGCGACTCACACATCCTCGGTGTGTGTGTGAGCGCGCACATGCACACACACACGGCATAATTAGTCAAGAGTGTCTTTTGCTGGAAATATTTAAAATGTAGAAATAAAAAAACCTTTTTGACCTTGGTATTAAATATTGATTTCTCTTAAGAAAAGCCATCAAATTTAAGTCAAAGTCATTCAAATTTAAAAAAGGGACACCAGCTTTTATTTCAAAAACATGATTTTACCATCCCCATCAAAACCATTAATTGAAGCTCTGATGCAGATATGCGATAGCAAATTTTGATCAATATCATTTTTAATCTTAAAACATATTTTCCGGGGCGTAGGCCCCTCCCGTTAACAGTTTAAGCCACGCCCACTGCACGTACAAATGACTTTGCCGCAAAAGTGCGCCGCGTCTCGTGGCCGTCTGAGGGGGTTTAGGGAGGTCAGACCGAAGCGCCTCAGCGATCTCGGAGGCCGCGGTTCCATGCGGCAAAGATAGCGGCGGGAACGCGAGCAGGCGCGGCGATGCGCAGCTTCATAAAACCCCCACAAGCGCTTCACCTCCTCCACGGGCAGACCTTCGGCCGGCAGCCTGCACGGTAGGAAGGAAACCCGTCCGAGTCCAGCCCGGGATGTCAAACACGCCGGCGTCGATCCGACGCGCAAACCAAGCAGAAAAACAGCGCCAGCAGGGGGAAGAGTTATTTTCCCTGGAGCCTAACAGGAAGAAAGAAAACTGGGGCTTACACTTTGACATGCTCATGTTTTCCTCCAAAAGCAGCGATAATGAACGTGAAGAGGGGCAGTGCAGGACAGAAACTGGAGGACATAATTAACAGCGGATCAAAAATGACAGGGTTCAAGGGCGACATGGAGAGTAAAAGGCTAAAACTTCCAGCAGAAAATTTCCAGCCTGTCACACTGCACTCCTCTAATCTCATTACCCTCAGACAGCGGAGGATTAAGATTTTATCCCGCTGCCAAAATCAAAGCTTTACGGGCTGACGTTAAAAGTTTGCCATCTTCTTTGCCCCCTGCAGCTAAAGTCCATCCCGTCGGCTCCTGTCAAGGGATGAGCGCCACTCCTCTGAAGAGAACCTTTAAAAAGAAAGGAAAAAAGGAGGAGCCGCGATGGGGACCCAGAGATTTAAAAAAGGTTTCTCCATTCATGAGGCGTCGCTCTAAAACACACATAAAACCACTATTCTACTCATCTTTTAGATAATCTCGCCACCCCCTCACTCTTTTTTGTTCATGCACTGCAGCTCAAGCCAGCCTGGTCGATATACCATTTTGGTCCAAGCTAAAATGAAACTATTGATTGCCATGAAATCTGTTACAGGCGGTCATGATCAACAGAACAAAGACGCTTTTTTTCTTTTTTTGGGGGGCGGGGGGGGGGGGTTTTTTTTTTTCCCCC
>CAAKHG010050827.1:43040-62940 GCA_901007715.1 Dactylopterus volitans
GTGGGGTTGTGTTGGGGGGGGGGGGGGGGGGGGGGGGGGTCTTCTGACTTTACCTCCATCGTGGTCCTGGAAGACCGCGACCTGCACGTGCATAAATCTCTGCTTGGCAACTCCCCCGATGTTGCACATCTCGGATGTAAATAAATGAGGGGCCTTCCACACTCCTATAAGCTACCATATGTCTTCATTAATACCGCATTTGCCTGGAACACTTTTTTTTTTTTTACAGTGCAAAAGCAGTGTGAGCGCACCTCCAGGCAGGTAGGTGGCGATGACGCAGGCCCCCAACTGCCAGTCAAGAAGAAGCAGCAGCGAAACCAGGACAAATATTTCGATGATCTGCTCCACTTGTCGTTTCTGCCTGAAGAACAAGAAGCTGTTCAGTTTTATTTTATTTATATAGCGCCCGATCATAAAAGATTTTTTTTTCTTTTTTTTATCATCTCCGGGCACTTTTAACTTTCTATCCTGACGCAGGAATTCCCTCATCGGCAAACACAAAAGCTTTTAAACAAAAGAAACTTTCAGCAAGTTGATCAGCAAAACATCTACAAAGCAGCACTGGCTGACACCCAAGCGCATCTATTTTAGCGGGCAAGTCTTTTCTGAATATTTTTTTTTTTTTAAAAAGCACAAAAAAGTTGAGGATTTCCTCAAGAAGCTGGGTGATTTGATGGTCGGATAGATTTTGCAGCTTTAAATGTGCGGAAATGACAATAAAATGGACAGTTTGTCATTTATAAAGACAGTACGGGATAAAGAACTTGGCGTGCGTTACACGGTTTTTCAGGCACGCCATGGAGGTGAAGAACCTTCCCAAAAGAAGGTGACCATCCTACAGCACGGCCACATTTGACCGTTCTGAACTGCAGCGATGGACTGTGCTGCAGTCAGCGGTCGACGTTTCCGCCGTCACCCAGGTTGAGATCTGACATGCTCACCTGAGCTTACACAGGCGTTCCAGCTGGGTTCATATGGAACCAGAGTGTTCCTGTTATATTTAGCTTTACACGCCCAAGCTGAATGAAAACTCAAGTTTTGTGTGTTTTTGTTAGTTGGTCAACCACAACATGAACAATGGCTTGTTCATCTGAAGAACACAAAAGGACAACTCATTTCTCATTCTTTGACTTTTTATTTTCTTGATGTTGAGAATGGGATGGAAGAATGGCATACAATAGGTTGAAAACCTTAAAGATAAAACAAAAGATATGCATTAGTTTCACATAAACATAACACTTTCCCAAAGAATAAATGTTAATAATTCAACCCCAACCAAAGTCATTTAAATTAACTTAGGATTTCAGCTTTAACAAGTCAGTACTTAAATGCAGAAATCCTAACAATGAATAATTATCAAAGTAACAATACACATACCTAAAGTATGGTTTCGATAAGTACTAAACACAAAGTGCATTAAGTCAAACAATTCACATTTACATGTTACCTCCAAATACAAACTGAAAAGGTCACAGAGCACACAAGCCCAAACACGTTTAAACTTCTCCTACCAGTTGTGTCTGTAAGATGATGATGAGCTGCGGCTGTGGCTTACTGTTCCTTCAGCAGCAGGTCAGAAGACTGACATGTGCTCCTTCCAAACATTTATCCCTTTTCCGCTTCCTGTGAAGCGCTGTAGAACAAATTGTGCTGTCTCCCCCTGCAGGTTTAGAGTGCATCCTGCTAATGTGTACCTGGTCTGTGTACTTGGGGTTTTGACACAACAAAAACGATCCAAAGTCATAAATCCCTCCACCAGTTTGCACAGCTTTGGGGGCGGATGGCGCGTCAACCCAACGTTTTGCCTCCGTTCTAGGTTTGGAAAATTCCCAGCAGTCTTTGCTGCAGCACTTTCATCCACGCATTTTTGGTTTCGGCAGAGGAATCGGCAGCACAGTAAAAACAAAGAAAAAAAAAAAAAAAAAAACGAGCCTGGTTGAAAAAGGTGTTGTGGTGCTCGTCTACTCCCCCGGCAGGAGTGAATTATTACTGAGCTGCTTGATCACAAACACGGGCCACTGCAATAACCAAGCTGTGGACAGAAGATAGATTTTACTGCTCGTCAATCGCATGACGTGAACGTCCCTTCGGTGCGAGTTCCGCAGCCTTTCAGACTGAGCCCTTCAGTTGCGTAAACACCCGGCCAGGTTAGATCACGCCACGGGTAAGCAGCCGACCCAAAACCTTTATCTGGGATGGCTTCAATCAGAAAGTCTCCATGTAAACCCAGCTACTGTCAAACTGTACACATTTTGCACACAATTAGTGGATTTCCCGTTTCATAAGAATGTGGCCCTGTGACTTGTGCCAAGCCTGGAGGTTCACACACCTGACAGCAGGTCACAACTCTGCCCATCAAGTGCGATCGCGTCACAAACAGACCTGTGTTCATTAAAGGCCCCCCAAAAACAACTGAGCGCCACGTCAGGTCGGTTTTAAAATCATACGTCACCCGAATCCGTATTCCGCTCCGTGTGCTGCGTGCAAATGTGCCCGACGTGAGCCAAAAAAAAAAAAGGGGTTAAAGCTCGCGCGTCAGCGGGGTGGTTATTTGGTAGCAGCGAGCGCAGCGTCGCTCTCCATTAACCCGCGGGAGCGCCTGCGCCGAGCGCCGGCGCTGCAATCCCAGTTTGAAATAAGACAAAGTAAACCTTTACCACGATCGCTGTCAGAAGGGACTGCAGCTACACACACACACACACAAATCTGTGCTTCTCACTGGCCGTTATAAAGGTCATGAGGGGACTGTGATTTGCCACAGTGCTTTGCGTTTGTGTCAAGAAGCGCCAGAATACGGCGGGGGGGAAAAAAAATCAAAGAAAAACAAAAAGATTTTCTACATACTGCGCCTCACTGATGAGGCAAAGAAGGTCAGTAAACACACGCGGGCACACACACAAACCGCAGAAGCTATTATGTGGATGTCAGCTTTGCGGTGTTTGCGTTTCTTCTTGACCGGGCTGCACGTCGATGCATCACGTCTTAATGGAGCCACCGTGACCGCCAGTTCGCGGATTCCCGATGAATCAGGATCGTCTTCGCTCGTATCAAAAAGTGCGGAAACCCGTAATGGCTTCATGCGCGCGGCTCGTAAATACGTGCAAAGCTGTGACGGCAGATGAAATGTTTTGCGTGAGTGAGCCCTCAGATCAAAGCTGGAGCCGCACAGAACCGGGGGGGGGGGGAAGAGACGCGTCCCCGGCATCCAGGGGAGGGAAACCTGCTTCGCGGATGTCTGGGGCTGCAGCCGCCATCACAACACCAGCGCGGGAATTCTGGGATCAAAGCCCCGTTTGAAACACGGGGAAAGATCAGAAACTTTTTCCCCGAGAGCGGATTTCATTTTTTTTTTTTTTTGGCTGAAAACTTTGCCGATTGTTGTTACGCCCCCTGCAGTAAATGACGCATCGTACGGGATACTTGTCTTCTTATGCAGAACAAAAAGTTTTACCAGCAACGACTTCCTTAATGATCAAACAGTGAGCAAAATTTATCAGACGTTAAAAAAAATAAATACAAAATCCTCATGGCATTAAAATGTCTTGGATGTAACTCCGTACCCATCTCCTCAGACAGCATTCAGCGACTGATGAATATGCTAATCTGGCCCCGCCCCCGCCTAAACTCGCTGGCGCTCACCTGCAGAGCAACACGTCTCCCATAGTTCCTAGCTGGCGCCACATGCAAATGATGAGGGGAGCGATCAACGACTGGTTCCTTTGTGTTCTCCGCGCAGAAGTTCTGGGCGGTTGAGGCCTTTTGAGTCATTGGTTCACTGTAGAGCTGAAGCACAACGGCCCCGTCATGATGCCGACGGCTGGTTTCGCACGCATTCGAGCACTTAAACATGTTAACGTAAAAAAAAAAACATGTAGTCATGATTAGACAGTCTGGTCAATGACTTTTGCTATTAAAGTTAAATTCAGAAAATTCAAGGAATAAAATGTTTACCTCTGGTGACAAGGGATGAGCAGGACCTTGACATGCCGTTCATATAGATATATAGTATAGTGTATATGCACTCTACACAGTATATAAAATACTTTTACATGAGAACACAGAAAGTGGGAAGTCAAGAATACATTTTTTTGCAAGACATGAATAAAATTGAGTTCCTCTCAGCTAAAATAAAAAAAAAAAACCATGAGACTATGCTTCAGCAGCACAGTGAGCCGTGCCTCGCAAGACACCAGTGAAATGCCATCGACGGGTAATTTGTTGTGCCCAATGGCCCGCGAACACACTCAAAACACACACGCGAGCAGTCCGTTATCGCCTTTTATTTACTCCGACGGTCCAGGCGTCCGGAGGGACACCTGGAGACAGAGTTTTGACGACGCGGTGAGGTATGGCCGGACCAAAAGGATGTGGCCGTTATTAAAAAGATGCAGCGTGCAGGAGTTGGCGATCGTCCGCTGGAAGAACAGCCACGACTGCGGTGTGTTTTTGCGTTCAATTGTAATCGCCAAGAATTGTTCTGCGGCAGCCTGAGGCTGAGGCTGGCCGACGACCACAGCGGTGCAGGAAGCAGGGCTTATGAGGAAGACGCCGGGGGGGAGACGCAGAGGAGGAGCAAAGACGCCGGGGAAGAGAGTTGCATCCCGGCGACAGACTGATAAAAGACATTTAAGATGTAGCTTGAACAAGATTGATGAGCCAGTGAGGAACCAGTGAGGCCTCTGTGAGCGGGGAACGGCAGAACCCTTTTCTGGGGGCTGGTAGACCTTGTACTACGACAAAGACAACCGTTATTACAACGGTCCTCTGCACCATAACTATTATCATTACTGCTAAATAAAGCCGAATAGAAATTCGAGCATGCAGTTGTTCCCCCGTGTGAACCCGAAGGCCTCAAATAAATCGTCAGAGATGGACCATCTCTGTCGTCCCTCTCATAAAACGTCACCATCAGCCGACAAAGAGCGCTCGTAGCGCAGCGCCATCATACCTTCACTGTTCAAAAACGACGCCAGGCGTTAACGATGTAATCACTCACATAATGACTCTTGGCGATGGAGGCGTCGAAGCTCCTCCTAGCGTCGCTTCGGCGAGAGCAGCCCCTCATGTCACGCTGGTCAGGGACGAAAAAAAGTGTCATTATTTCTCACCCGGTCATCATTATGGTAATTTTCCTGATGGAGAACCGTGTGTGTGTGTGTGTGTTGTGTGTGTCTTTGATGAGGAGTCCAGATGGTTCGGGGCGAACACGCACACACACACAAGCACCGAAACACTGCCTGTTCAGCCGTCGTTATCACATTTACCGATATTGGCGCATCGGTTTTCACAGCGAGGAGGCCAGTGACGATTGGCTGAGAGCACGGCGTCTCTCAGCCTGCCGACCGCCTTCCACTCAGCATTTACGATACAAACTTAAATAAAGTCTGATTACGGTGACGGTGCCATGTCTTCACACGCCTGTTGGAGCTGGATGCTGGCGACGTTTATCACCTAACACGTTGCAGACGCTCAAATCGGACATCGCTGAGCTAAAAACGGACAATGCAAGAAAAATTAAAGTCAGACAAATTGCCCTCAGTGTAGAAGTTGCTGACGTACCGCCATGCAGTTTCTCAGAGGTATGGATTTAGGAGGAAACTCAGCCGGCTTGGTCAGGCAGGAATAAAAAAAAAAAAAAAAAAAAAGGTACACAAAAGGTGCTCTCCCACTACTCTCCCACAAGCAACCATCGTACTTCGTGTCGGCCAATCTCCCTTCTTGACGTCCCCGAAGTGGTCATATTTCTAGACGCTGAGAGAGGCCTCCAGCCGTGTTGAATGGGAGTGCAAGTTCGCGGTCCTTGAGAAATTCGGTCTAACTTTCCGCCTCAAGCACGCGTGAATACAAACTTTCGACGTTCCCCCTCGTTTCCATATTCAAGAGGCACAGGTCAAGGCCGCCCGCTGTCGCCTCTGCTCTTTGCAACTGCGACTGAGCCCCTGTCCATCGCATTAAAAACATCTTCACATGTACAGGGAATAAGGTGAGGCGGGATAGAACACCGTGTCTCTTTGTATGCGGATGACCTTTTGTTCTACGTGGAAGACACAGTGGCATCCCTTCCTACTGTTATATCAATTTTGACGGACTCTGGTTCGTTTTCGGGATATAAATTAAATTTTCAAAATGGAGTTAATTTTATCCGATACATGATTTGGAATGTGAGATTCAACAGATTTCACTTCCTTTTCACTTAGCTAGCTCGGGATTCAGGTACATGTATAATGTTTACCAATTTTTTTTTCCTTTTTTGGGCAGGTGAAACCCCAAAGGTCAGCAATGCTTTTCTCCAACACCCCAAAATGTGGGTGGTTTAGCCCTTCTTAATTTTATGTATTATTATTGGGCAATTAACATTCAAAAAATATTTTGGATGAATGCCCCTGAAACAGATTGGTGCATTTTGGAGGCTCAGTCGTGCCAGTCATCTTCTCTTCCCACCTTGGTCTATTCGTCTATTCCAATAAAACCATCTTATTTATCTAATCCAATTGTTCTTGCTACTATCAGGACTTGGATTCTATTTCGTCTTCATTTCAAGTTTTCTGCAGCTTCCCCTCTTGGCCCCATTCGTAAAAATCATTTATTTGCACCCTCTACAGTTGATGCTACAATTTTACAGTGGAGAGAAAAGGGAGTGGAGTGTTTCAAAGACCTTTACGACGGCAACCTCTCGTCCAGTTTTGACTTTTTATATAAGAAATATGATTGAGCCCACTCAAATCTTTAGATGTTTTCAAATCCGTCATTTTTTTTGCAGAAACAATCTCATACCCCAAAATGTGAGTAACCATGGGAAAATTTATTAGGAACACATCCAGCTCAGAGAGGACCGATTGAAAAGCTTCATACTCAGATTATGACTCAATGATTTTTCTGTAATTACAATCCAATAGGAATATGAATTAGGAATGAAATTAACAGAAGATTGGTGGGCAAGCACGTTAAGGGTCAATCCTCTGCTTTAATTAAGCCATGGCTGCCTATATCCTGCACCACGTGCCTATATAGGCATATAAATGTGCCTATATAGACATATAGGCAACCCCCATAATGGTTTATTTGGCATCTTGTAAGAGCCAACTGTCCGCAACCTTGCAACAATACAACAGACGGAACACGGAGAGCGGGCAAGCATAAACGCACATAATGAGCAAGACCTCAAAATGTCAGTGGATCGAAGTCCCGGGGGGTAGAGAGGGGGTGGGGGGGTATGTAATGAAACACCCGGTGCTAAAAATGTTCAGTTTTTGTTTAGTTGAATACACCGAGCAGCAAGATGACAGCGATGGAACTACAGATCTCTTTCATGTTCGGATAGGCTGAATGGCGTTAAGACGAGGGAACAAAGGAACATCTAAAAGTTTGGGGATATTTAAAAAAAAAAAAAAAAAAAAAAAGGCACTCCAAGCAAAAAGCCAAACTCTGAAATTGAATGAAGAAACATCACCTGCCCACAGAT
Source organism: Dactylopterus volitans (assembly GCA_901007715.1). Classification (NCBI taxonomy): domain Eukaryota; kingdom Metazoa; phylum Chordata; class Actinopteri; order Syngnathiformes; family Dactylopteridae; genus Dactylopterus; species Dactylopterus volitans. The sequence continues at coordinate 50,503 of CAAKHG010050827.1, forward strand.
AACTGCCGCAGCCTTGAGCTGCACTGCTGACAGATCCATGGGGGAATCAATGCTCCTTTGTCTGATCTTCTGCCCGTCAGCCAGCTCATATCAACCACGGAGTGGAGAACAGAGAGCAGGTGCAGTCCAGTGCTTTCCTATGTCTGTATAATGTGTCAGGAGAGCTTCTCCTTCCAGTTCGTGACTTCATGCAAGAAGCAGATTATATGGCCAAACATAAATATACTTAAGGAAACACTGCTCAGGCATCTTATTAGAAAGTCGGCATATTTCATGGGAAACGTAGCGCGTCTGGTGAATGAGTTAAGATGGAGAAAAAAAAGCTGACTGGCATTTCTGCTCCGTGAGAAGAATCATCATCTCATTCCACTTCCCAATGAGCAAAAAAAAAATGGCAGTCGGCAGCATCCTGCGTATGTGGACTGGAAAGACTGAAATATTCCAAAAATATTTAGTTTTAAAAGCAAAACCACAATGACAAACCCCCCCCCCCCCCTCCTCAAATTCACAGCTTCTACTACATTTACTGCCAGTTAATGGAACCACATCGAAATTGCATTTTGCTTTCATGACATTTCAAACGTTTTTGGTGCTACATGACCAAGAGACCAAAACAGTCTCTGGTATTGCCTTTTACGTGAAGGGTAGTTGTAGACCCAGAATGCACTGGGGCTGCTGCCTTTAGAGGTCCCATCCATCCTCCAAACTCTGATCAGAGCTCCCCATCGCTATAAAGCGAAATAGTCTGCAGTGCACAGACGACAACTGGTTCAACAGTGCCACGCTGGAATCAAATACGCAGGTCAAACTTATTGGAGGCGGAACACAGGAATGACGGAGGAGGAACGACAGCGAAGGAAGGCACGTAAAAAGAAAGATGTCCAAAGGAATGATGGAGTGACAGCGAATGAAGCAATGACGGCTCACGGAGGGGGGAAGACAGATGGCGTATGGAGGAATGTGCTGGATGGAGATCTTAGAGTTTGACACGTCCATTAGAGTCACCACAGTTACTGTCAGATGCTGAAAATGAGTGCGGGGGGGAGAGAAAGGGGCAATGTGGCATAAAAATCTAAATCCTCGTGCATTTCCAAGAAGCCCGGATCTCGCCCCAGAATAACCGTCCGCTTGCAATCTCCACCTCCTGGCAAGAGGACGCAGCTGCGCGACTCCGTCCCTCTCAAAGAGTGATGAGACTCTCTCTGCTTCTTGACCTGGAGACTTCAAAATTGAATTCTGTGTTCTCTGTGCAGATGCGACACTAAATCACCGGCAGACCTTCGCAATAAGGCAAAACCACAATTTAGACGGCTTCTCCTCCAGACATTTACTTTCATCAGTTTGACTGGTATGAGGGTTTTTTTTGTTTTTTTTAGGCCCATAAATCTATTCAAGCATTACTCATCTTTCGCATCAGTTCTTCAAACCGGGTGAATAAAGTCGGCATGTCGGTGTTAACGCAAAGTACCGGCCAGCTTTATAAAAAAATAAAAATAAAAAAAGCTAACCTCGTCTTTGATTTCACTGAAAAAATGTTGCATCTCCGCTTCAAGGCCCATGTCGACCTTCTCCTATGCGAACCATCAAATATGTGGCCTCTGAGGCCGTCGGCAGATTCAATTTCATAATCCTTTCGTCACCTTTACTGAGTTAAATCACACAACAATTTTATTCAAGCGCTCAAAGCTGCACAAATAAACTAAAATTCATCAAACTAAACTTCAGCTTGCTGCATCCATGAAAAAAGAAAAAGAAAAAAGTTTTTTGTTTTTTTTGTTAGTTTCACCAGAAACTCTTTTGGGGGACATTTGTTTTGTCAGTGAAAGTTTGGGGTGGGAAAGGAAAAGTATGAGCACGTTATGTTCTCAGTTTGTACAAATAATGATAGCCCGCAGCGTGCTGGCCAAGACACACACACACACACACACACACACACGCTGGCAAAGATTCAGTTAGGAAAAGTGTCACTGGTTTAAAGGAGAGGAAACGCACACAACAAGCGGGGACGGCTGTCCGGATCATTTTTCTAAGTCGTTAAGATGCTGCCAGTATGATGTAACATCCATACCTGCGGCATCTACACGACTGATGCGACCGACACCTATGCAAGAGAGTATTTTCAGTTTCCCCTCAGTTACCAGGACTTTATTATTTGAAAAGAGTCCCGTTTCGGCCTTCGCGTTGCGTCCGTCCTTTTTGGCGCGAATATGCAGCCAGCTCATGACCGAGTTTTGGGGCTGGTCCAGGGTTCACGTACGGGGAACGTGTGCGTCTGACCTGCAAGGCAGAGGACTCCACCCCGCCTCTCCTCCACATTAAGGGATAGTTGGTGTGATGAAAATATCCTTTTACAGAGATGAGACTAACCCTCACCCAGGCGAAGCCGACCTTGTCACGGTCAAACATGTCCACGATTTGTTGCTTAAAAATTGTACAAACTTCTCAGCTAAAACTGGGCTCACTTGTTCTGATACAGCAAAAAAAGTGTGAGATGGAACCATCAGGAACCATGAGAAGGCGTCGTTTTGCTTTTGAGACAGACCAGAGTCGTCTCTTTCAAGCTGTCGGGCAGCCGGCGGTTCCTCGGCACAGCCACCACGGAGGAGTGTGGGCTCTCCAGGTCTTCAAAAGCGTTCATTAGAATGAAGTCTGACACCCCCAGCGCCCCCCGCCAGCTCCATCTTGGTGACAGGCCACGTCCCTCTTAGTGTAGAACAGCATGTCCTTGTAGCTCTCCAGGAAAGCTCTTGCCTTCACCATTAGGCCTGCAATCATTTGCCTCCCCCGTCTCAATGAAAACCACGCAGAGGGTTTCATCTAACAAAAGCACCCGGAGCGCTCGTCTCACACGGTGAAGCTTGGCAAGAAGGTCTTGGTCACCGTAACATTCAAGTAGTTCAGTCCACAGGGACCAATAGGCCACTTTGCCCTCACTGACCAGCGCCAAGGAATCTTCGTACAGAGCTGATGGCTTTAGTGGCTGGTAGACTTGAGGGATGGTATCAAAGAGCTCCACGGCCGAGAAGAAGGAATCATCAGACGTAACCGGTCACATCATCGTCCTGTAGTCTGTGCAAACTTTTCATTTGGGGCAAGATGAAAGTTCCTCATCAGTCTGTCTGATGAGATACTTCTGCCGAAGTCCTTCTGGAGGGCGTCAAACGCTTTACTACGCGCTTCAACCATGGGAGAGTCTCCACCACTTGCCCCCTGCGGGGCGAGGCTGTTGTTGCTGGAGGTCGAGCGGCTGTGGTGGAAGATGTTCAGGGCCTGTTCCCACTTTTGAAGAGCTTCCTCCGAAAACTCCATACCCACCAAGAGGAGACTTTTTGCATTAGCATCCCTCAATGCTACAGAGTAGCTACACGCTGCACATCTCAAACTGTGGTTTCTCTCTACATACAACATCTATCGCACGTCTGTCCGGGTGATCACTTCACCGCTGTGCTGTTGTTTTTCTTTTGAATGGTAAATCAATTCCTCCATGAATAACAACACGCCGCCTGTAAAGATGAGCGGAGAATTTAGAACATTTTAAAAAGGTCTACTCACCAACTGACTTGAGAAACTCGGTATTTTCTGATCGCATTTATGATGTTTTTGAATCATTTTGCAGGCATCACTCAAAATTTCGTAATTTCCAAAAATTTATAAAATTGCAACGATTAACAATTGAAATGTTGTCTTTGTGTTATGTTCAGCTACATAAGGCCTTTAATATTTTGCAAATTATCACATTGCGTTTCTATGTCACAACCTTCTTTGAAACTGGGCTCAATGTACTTGTAACTTGCAACACTCAAATACCTATATATCAAAATTAAAATGCATTTCATACCTTTTATTTCATTGTAGATCAAGCCTACGTCACAGTATTGACTAAAGGAGATGAGGCGATGAGGTCTGAGTCTGCTGCTGCCGCTCCGATCACAGAAGGACTGACCTGCCCTAAGTCCCTCTGAACGTTCAGACTTGGTATACTTTGTGTAGAGAAAGGCCCGTCGCCCAATTGCGTGGCGTGTTCAGGGACACTGAAGAACAAAAATCTTTGTGTGTTGCCATAGGAACTGATAATCCTCAGACCCTTGGATCAAGCAATAAATGTTTCATTTTGACATTTAAGGTAGAAAGGCAGACGGGAAGCTACACATTGATTACGTCACTCTCAAGATCTTTTTTTATTATTTTTTTTTAAACCAGAAAAGACCTGATCAAATGTTTTCTTGTTGCTGAAAAGGAATCTGTACTGTCCTCACCTGGCCTTATGAACAGAGCGTTCCGTAAATCTACTAAAATAGTTTTAAAAGTCAAGGTTGTGCTGTGATAATTGTGCATGCCGCAGGAACGCTGCGTTTTTCTTCCACATGTTGAGGTTGGAGTCAGATTCTACATTCAAGCCTGCAGAATGTGAAATTTTCGTCATCCTGAGGTACAACTGAGCATCACTCATATTCAAATTGCCGAGAAGTATATGACAGAATCTGCCCGGTGTCTCGTCACCTCGCAGTTCCAGAATTCGCCTTGAAATTACTTTTGAATCTCCAGCAAGTTGGAAGGTGCCTTTAAAGCTTTGAGCAGATTTAATTTTCACACCAGGATTATTTTCCAACCTGCAAAACCGAAATATGAAACCTCAATTTGTAGACTTGATGTTTTGTACAATCTTTGTACAATTCTCCCCGTTGCAATGCTACCGTACTGTGTACCGACTCAACTCCACACAACAGCCAACAAAAACAAAAACACCTTTAAATATATAATCATAGTTGCTGCACGCTGTGCTATTCAATGCGCCTCCAGCAGGAACAGTTTTACCGTGTCATCCTGAACCTCTCTCATAGTATCCTAAACCTCTTTTCCTTTTCCTAATGAAGTTGCTCCACATCTGCTGTGCTCCTTTTGTTGTCAAATTTCGCTCACAAAAGAGGCGTCATGCAAGCGTGACGAGGCCAGCGGGAGAGCCCAGAGAAAGTAAAACCCCCCTCTTATTTGCTTCATTTCACTTTAGAGATGAGCTTCAAGAGACGTGGTTCGAGTCCAGCGCAGGACTGGGCTCGTCAAAAACAACACAGGTTGCCACGGTGACTGGGCCCAGGTCCACACTTGCCTCCTCGGACTGTGGAACAATAGTCATGTCTCCACCTACATCTATGCAGATTAAGCAAACGTTTGACATGTCACAAAAGAATAAAATGTCAATTAGTTTTGTCCGTCAAAGGGTCTGGAGTGAATAAGCGAGGTGACACAAAGTGCAATTCTGCCAGAGGGTAAAAAAGTCAACCCCACGCAGTAAACAGCAGAAGAAGAGCTTAAAAAACAAGCTGGACATCAATTGAGAGACATGGAAAGAAGTCTTCAGCAATTAGTAGCAGGTAGGCAAGTAATTGCTCTTCAATCTCAGCTATTGCTTCTCATGCAAGCCAGGGGCAACCTCTGACCTCACCAGTCCACGCGTAGCCATTTTTGCTGCCACTTCCAGCCATCATCACATCTATATTTTAACATTCCCGAAAAACACCTCAAGCGTGTCCTAGCCACAGTTCACTTTGACCGTTATTTTTTTCCAAAAATATTAGATCAAAAGATTCCTTGCTGCAAACCCAACTGATGTGAGCTTGGTGGCCAGAGGTTGCTACACATCATACATTTACACTAATCTGCTTCACCGTGTTGAAGTGGTTAAAAGGGGTCTTGAGAGGAACACGTCAGGAACTGGCTTTCCTGCTAGACTGATTTACATTCAGATGCGTTCGGCGTATGACTGTGTGTGCTGAGCCGTGACATCCGCTCGGCTGCGTTGGCTGCCGTTCGACCTCTGGCGTGACCAAGGGTGAACGCCGATTGTACTCACGCTGGACAAAAGCCGGACGCTGGCAGGCATTAGTGAGGTTTTTTGGCGGATCGTCTTTTCCCCTCTAACTAGCGCCTCCAGGCTACCGTAGTCAAATCCTCCCACTTTTAGGCTGCTCCCGTCTCCTCCTCCGTTCCAGGAAGAATACAAACATGGCGTTATCTACAAGCTCGGGACTGCTGAACAGCATTGTTTCTTTATTTTGGGCAGCAAACAAATATTATTTTTGAAAAAAGAAATACGCGAAGCTGTAAAATGAAGGATTTGTATTGTCAGCCTGTGTCGTTACGGCTATCACAGGCCTACCTGTTGCCTTTTTGGTGGAGCAGAAAACAAGTCGAAATAAATATGTTTATTTAAAACCATCACACCTCTATGTTATACATTCATCATCATGCTTATTTCCCACTAAGAAATGGCCGGATGGTTATGTGTGATGGGTGCGCAAAAGTGCCGCCGGGCGTGCGTATGCGTTATGAAACGTGATATTCCTTAATGACGAGATCGACCAGGACCTTCATGTTAGTTCCGTGTTCTTCTAAACATTTAAAATGTTTAAATTCATACAGGGAAATTGTTTGGAGTACAAGTAGGCCTGCTATTATAAGATTTAAAAAAAAAATGAAAAAAGATGGAGAGACGTCTCAATCATCCATAAATCAATGCATTTCTGTCATTTTGCAACTAAAACCTCAGGTTGGGGAATACCAGAAATAATTATTTGGCATGTGGATATGCAGGCGGGTCAGGAATATGAATGTGATAACTCAATTAATTCGGGTGGACGGTGGATGGATGATTAATGTGTACACACGGATTCGGGTGACGCCGCAGACCATCCACGGATCTCCACTGTAAAACTGTTGCATCGCCAGAGGCGGCAGAATCACCACCACGCATGTGGGTATGACCCAACCATGACTCAGAGGTCACCACCACGCATTTGGGTATGACCCAACCATGACTCAGAGGTCACCACCATCGTTTTGTGCCTTGACCTGATCACGTCTTGACCAAGTGCAAACAGCCAAACAGCTGCCGCGTGACGCGAGCTGCGTTCACAGCGACTCTGTAGACGAGCGACGCTCGGTTTCACGTTTTCACGCCAAACATGGGTTCACACACCGTTAACAAAAAGTAGCCAGTCTCAGACAGCCCGCAAAAATACGCCACAATTACGCATTCGCCACCTTGTGCCATTTTTCCAGCAGAACGGGAACCCATTTGTGGTGGTGGGGTGCCGGCCCGCCATGGATAAGTTGATGAATGGGAGACACTGCTGTGTGACCGTTGAGCCACCAGCAGCAGCAGCAGCCATGGTGGGCCGGTTCACACTGGACGCCGACACTGTCCGTCACTAGTCTCGCCTCAGATTCAGCAACGCTGGAATGCCATTTAAGACCACAAGTTGGGATAACCTGGGATAACCAGCTTCCTGTGATCCAGAGTAAACAAAGCCGTGTCCTTATCGGCAGCGTTGCGCCATTTAAAAAGGGGTTAATGGCCGTATACGCGTCCGTCGCTGCCCTAGTATTGTGCATGCTGCTGCCTCACCTTATGGGAATGGAACGGTTAATGTCATAGTGTACACGCAGGAGGGGGGGCTGGGGGGGGGTCATTGTTCAGTTGCTCCTCACGGACTGCAATTTGTCGTTTTCATATGCTAGTGTAAACACTGCCGAGGGTGCAGTTTTACTCGCCCGTGTTTTTTGCAACTTTCCCCTCACGTCAAGACAAATACGTGCAGCCGAACTTGTGCATCAGAGCGTTTCACACCTGTTCCACACAGGCGCAACGTGTTCCGACAACCACGGACTTTTTTTCTCTCTCTTTTTTTATGACGTCTACCACATCACATTCACCGCCCCCCACGCCCACCCACCCCCACTCCTGCTCTGTAAACATTGACTGAGGAGGACACATTGCATGCACGGAGAAAGGAGGACAGTCAATATCGACTATATTTAGGGGGAACTCTACACAAGCATTTTGCCGGCCATCTGGGTACTTGCACAGTGCAGTGAGCTCGCACCCGTCCTTCCTTGGTGTCTGTTAGAACCGCAAAGTCCACATGGGAAGTTGACAGGGCAAACATGACGGCAGATGGTTTGGGTAAAAGGCTCGACCTCAGAGATTCGGATTGCTCATTTTGTCTATTAATTTTTGTCCTCCGTTACGTTAAAACCACGACACACCGCTTGGAATTTTATAACGGCCAAACAGTTTGACATTTGATAAGTTTAATTAACAGCTTGCTTAGCAAAGGGTCGGACAGGATTTCTGTTATTACTCTTGCAATAATGTCCCGATAGGATGTTTGTATAGCTAAACGTCCAAGTAAACACTTACAGCTCAATTAAGTGGAAAAACAACAACAACAAAAAAAAAGACACCACGTAAAACTTCCAATTAAAAGCTACCACACTATTTGCAGGATGAAGCTGTGAAAAATAGTTTTAAAAGAACCTCTTATCTGTAAGAAGCAATGTTAAATAGAGTCAAATATGAGAACAGTGTGACTCTTGATAATTTACTGCACAAATGTGGAATGGCGCGCTGGAGCCCTCGTGCGTCACATTCCTCGGCGTGCATTAATCTCCATGACCTAAAGGAAACTTCCCCCGCTGATTTTGTGGGACACAAATGGGCCAAATCCTGGCCCATTTACAGTAATTTAAAAAATGATTCTTATGGAGTTTTATGAAAAAGTTGATGATATGATCATGGACGTTTGACCCACATGTGGCGCCAAGATGAAGTCAAATAAATTCACTAGATGAATATTATACCGTGGTGGGTAGTAATGGGGAAGAAATGCTTTACTGCCATTGGCGAGTATCTGTATGATATTTTATTACTTAGCGGTGAGTAAACGTTGCTTTTGAAAACGGAGGAACTACTACATTTATGTTCAAATTAGTGAGTGCAATGTACAAATATGAGGATCTTCAGAAATCTGCTAATTAAGCACACCTACACACACACACACTTTTTTTGGCTTCATGTAAATAGTGATTCCCGTTATCTGGAATTAAATTTTCCAATTCGTCAAGAATAGTTAATACTTTAAGTGACTTCAAGTTTGACACTGCCATTTTGTTTGTGTGTGTGTGTGTGTTATGACACTGTTCAAGTATCTGCGCTTGGATTTTCTTGTACAGGTCTAGATTTTATGCATCTTTTAAACTTTTGATGCAATGCTGGTGCTGGAGCTGTACCCGTCTGGCTGTCAGTGTCTCAAAAATTCAAAAAACAAATCTGGGAAGAAGGAGAAAAAAAAGATTCCAACCAGGCAATTGAGTGGTCAGCTATTTACAACCTGCTCTGAACAGCGCAACAGCACCTTATCACTAAAATATCACTTTGGCATTTCCTTGGCAACATGTCGGCAATTTCAACCGACTGCAGCAAAAACCAGCGTCCTACAACAGTGATGCCAAACGGATCATTTTGTTGGAAAAAAAAAAAAAGTCCCCATCTTGGGCTTTCAAATTTTTTCCCGGAACTTTGGCATGTGTATACGCAACATAACATTAGCACTCACAAATAAGCGCCGGTGCCTCGGTCCGGCCACATCACCGTCGCCTGAGTAAAGGCCTAAAAGCGCATCTTTGATCCTCCTACTGCTGCTTAAAACTGGAGGTGAGGAGAGTTTTGGCTGAACTGTGAACCTTTATGCTTCGGGGTGATATCGGAACAGGCAGCAACTCCAAACCGGCACTGGAAACACCTTAGTCGTACAGCGGTATCTGTCATTCAACATGAAAACGAGAAAGATGTTGAGAAAAGTTGAAAAGAAAAAAAAAAAAAAAGGCGTAAACAGCAGAAAGCGGTGATTTCCACAGTCCGACTCCTCTGGCAGTGCCTGAGGTTCCCCGACGTCCACCCAATAGGGTGGGATGAGCTAATGGGCACTCGCCATAGGACGACTGCGCAATGCTGCTTTTGCCATTTCCATCAGCCGCTTGATCAGCCGTCTGACCTCATACAAGCGCTCGCAGGGACGGGGCGACCCCGTCGCTCCTCGGACTCTTATCCGACACACATCAGCCATGAAATTGAATCCTGCCGTCACACGGCGGGACGCATCCAAATGATGTGCAGGGATGGAAAAAAAGCAGAGATCTGCCGTCACCGTCAGCCATGCCAGCTTGAATGCACACTGATGCAACATATCAAAACCCCCAAAAGATGAAACGGGAAGAGCAAGAGCGCTGCAATCTAAACATGTGACAAAAAGACATGACTTAGGAAGCCTGAGAGGAAGTTCAGCGCTTTTATCTGAATTCCTTTTCGGATTTAATAACCTTTTTCGACTCAAGAACCAAATGCACTGCAAGTGATTGTGCCACTCACTAATAGATAGTGCTGCAGAGAACTTCCGTTACAAACTCCAATCACAAAGCAAATCTAGAATCATGTCGTCCTCATATTCTGTGACCATACATCAAAAAATTGCTGCCCTAATGCCGCATTCTACCCATGTATCCACGATATTTTGGAGGCAGGTTGCATCTATATTGTGGATCAAAAGCTTTTCTTAAATCTTGTTTACAGTTAGTCAACGTAAAATCGATGACGTCGACATAAAAGATTCATCAATGTCGAATCTGAACGTCGACGCGTCAGTGTAATAAACCCTGGGCTAGAATGTCTTCCACTCAGGAACACAGCCAAGTTCTGACACGTTAACATAGTCTCGCGTTGGCGAGCAGAGCAGAACGCGTCACTGTCAGAGATGATGCTCGCTGTGATGAGACACGCGGGCCAGCCAGCTTTGTATGCAGCGCAGAGCTGCGTGAGAGCGCTCAGGCGGGGTTCATGATAGGAGCCAGACAGGTTACCCATGTTTACAGCTTCGCTAGTTAGCACTGAAGAGTCGCGCTTTTGCGCACAAGAGTGAGTAACTAAAAAGGTAAGTTAGTTAACCGTCTCTGCTCTTCCTTTTTTTTCCGGCTGAAAAAGACGAAAAATTTGGGCACGACTACAGATGGGTACTTTTATCTAGATGGCAAGGCAGCTTCATATTCACAGCACATAATGAAAATAATGTGATTCAAAGTGATTTACATAATATAATTAAAAGTACAACACCAATGCAAAGATGAAATGATAGAAATGAAGAAGATAGTAAAAATGAAATCAAATAGGTCACGCAATCAAGTTCATTTTAAACTATTGTGCATTTTTCTCTTTAAAACTTGCACTTTGCTTCGTCATTCATTTCATTCTCCTTGCAGTTTGTGTTATTTAAATTCATGTGATTAAGCAAGCTGCTTCAGTAAAAGATCATACCGGGCTCACATTCAGGCGAGGCACTTTAAAGAGTTAATGTTAAATGTATTTTTTCCCTAAAGGGAGGTTGTTTTGGACTGGAAGCTGTTTTGAAACCTCATTGGACCTGTTTGAAATAAAACGTCATTATCAAATGAATGAATAAAAACTAAAAAAAAACTTTAGCCCCCGTTTGTGAGACCGCCTCGAACAAAACATCTCCCTGGGAAACCCCTTTATTACCATACCCCTATTGTCAAAAGCATGAAGAGATGGAGCTGCAATGATGGATCGTCCCAGCGGATGAAAGCTTGATCCATCTTGTTCCTCGGCGTCATGGAGCTTTAGCTAAAAATGAGGCGTATCAGCGAGCCACACAGGACGTCGTGTTCCATCACTCTGATTAATATGTGCGGCGCAGCCCAGTCAATTTATTCATCCTTCATCAAAACGTTTTTTTTCTTTTAAAAGCACTTAAACCTTCATTTGACGATGGAAGACAAACATGTTGTTAATATACACATAAAAAAAACCAAAACCATCGCGTACAGCTGAAGGTGATCTGAAAACAAATGTGTCCTGTTCCATTGTTCCAAGGCCATATTTTCTTACCCTTGGGCATATATGCAATATTCATAATATCCCTTATGTTCGGCTTTATTTCGACTCTGCCGCGCTTCACGATATGTAACCTCTCTTTGCTCTTGCTGTTAAGTTTTTGGATTTCCTATTGGAGGGAAATCAGCTTGGCCACGGGGTGCTCCGGTGATGGCATGACACCCCATCACCGCCGGTCCCAGCGCCTCCATCACTGTAATGATGTCATAAAACATAACCTGGCAGCATGATAGGTGACGACTGCCTGATAGGAAGACCGCCTCATTTTTATTCAGCTTGACTGATGATAGCCGCTGGTTAAACATAAAGATGTAAGCCATAACATTATGACCACCTGCCTAATGTCGTGTAGGGTCCCCATTTTGCCATCAAAACAGCTCTGACCCATCAAGGTCTGGACTCCGCTAGACCTCTGAAGGTGCTGCTGTGGTATCTGGCACTCAAGATCTCAGCAGCAGGTCCTTTAAGTCCTGGAAGTTGTGAGGTGGAGCCTCCATGGATCGGACTTGTTGATCCAGCACATCCCACAGATGCTGGATTGGATTGAGATCTGGGGGATTTGGAGGCCGAGTCAACACTTTGAACTGGTTGTTGTGTTCCTCAAACGTTCCTGAAGCGTTGTTGCTTTGTGGCAGGGAGCATTATCCTGCTGGAAGAGGCCACTGCCATCAGGGAATACCGTTTCCATGGAAGGG
>CAAKHG010050828.1:3241-16069 GCA_901007715.1 Dactylopterus volitans
ATTTTTTTCCCCCTCACCTAAACCCGGGTTTCAGTGTTTGTTTTTGGCAAGGTGGGGTCCTAATGGCTGCAGGTGTCCCATCAGACAGAGTCAAGCTGGAGGTAGGAGGGACCTTGTGAAAGAATGGAAGAGCTGCTTTTTTTTTGGGGGGGGTTAGGGGGTCTAAAAGCTCAACTATGTTTATGACGATAATGAATGAATTTCATTCAAATGTCCATCCCTAACAACATAACGTACAAATTAAAGGGAGATTATGATAATTACAAATGTAAGTGTATTCATGAAATGTTTGTTATTTCATAATATTCAAAGATGATAAATAAGATTAAAATATTGCCAGTCCTGCCAAGGATTTTCAAACCAGTGACAGAATTTCGCTCTTGATCACATTTTCCAGCTGTGGGAACATTCCTGCCTTTGAATTAAGAACATATGGCAATCCCACAGCAATGGCCATTTTATTCAAGTTTTTGGCTGAAAGTTAAGGTTTTATGAGCCTACATATACATTATCCAGCATTGTCTAGGAGTATTTGTGGAGTAATTTTCTTCATTACAGTGATCTTAGAAGGTCGGAGGACAAACAACAGGATACCTGACACAGAGAGCATTAGCATGGAAACCACAGTTATCAGAATTGGCTACCTGTCTATTGTAATTCCCCATTAAACATGCCAAGACAAGTTCCATATTACAATAGCAGGAAATAGACACCTTAAGAGCAGAAAATCATCCTCATGTAAAGTCTGCACTGACAGAATGTTGCGTCTCATGGGAATAACCAATTGACAAGCAAGAGAGTGTCTTGCTCTGTAATTACATTACGATGATCCACCACAACTGGAACTAAGCTACAACTGTCTGGTCTATCTAAGACACTTAGAGCAAGGATGTTAATGACATGAGTGCCATGGCAGCAGGGGTCGAACAGAGAAAACATGGCAAAAATGTCCTGCATCACAGATCAAACACAGGCTTAATATGTAAACGGCATACAACAGTCAAGTATTTCATTTTCAGCATCTTGTGGCATTAACATTAAATAATGCCAACCCGGGGTGTGATGGATCATTTGTTCATGATGGAACGGTACGGATGTCATGGTTTGGTGCATGCAGTCAAACAACGTATACATCTAAATAAGGAAAAAGTCAGTCATGCGTGGCAGTACCCACATTCAATTCCAGGTGGCAGTAATGTGCCTGAGGGCCGTTTGCCAACAGCCATAACACAACAGAAGATGATGAAGAGTAAAATGAAAGAAAACACCCAATTTCAACTGCTATGCGTTGATAGGACCCTGCTTTAAGTAGGCTTTACACAATCAGGATTTTTGGGTCAATCACCGATTAGTAAGTTTAAATAAACCAATCACCGATCCGATCGCGAGGGAGCAATATGTCTATTTAACTAACTTGTGTATTTACTGTATATACTTCTGTACTGTTTACCAACTAAAGTTTTCTCAAGCATGTTTGCCCATGTTTAACAATCTTTGCCATGCCCCAAACTGGCAGAGATGCAAGGGTAAAACATAATGACCTCTAAAGGTCATTCAAGGACTGGCCAGACATTGTTCAAAGTTCAGACAGGTCAAACCAAAATAACTTGAGACAGAAATAATGGGCATAACAACTTACCATAATTAAATCACTTTATTGTAATTAAATTACTTTACAGTCACAAGTAAATACTGCAGATAAAAGGCCAGTGATGCTGCTTCTCCAAACATTCATATACATCACTCCATGATCTAGGGTAGTATAAGTAATGCTGACTCAGAACATTCATACACAACTTGAGATTAACAGTCATGCTACTGCAAATAAAGTGCAGTAATGCTGCACCAGAATATTGGCTAGCCCAAAAATATACAATTACACTCAGGTCAATAGAAAATATGGCACCCAGGCCAAATGTATTTTTAACAAGTAGAATAAATAAATAAAAAGCAGCCAAGTAGTACAGTACATGTACTAAATAAAATGTAAACAATGCCCCCCAGGCAAAAAAAAACAAACACTCCTTTCAATTGAGAAAGGGGGTTAAACTTTCTACATTACTTAGGCTAAATGTCTATGCCCATTAAAACATCAATGGCAGATTACTTCGAACAAGGAGGAGCATCTCAACTTTACTGGCTGAAAGCCTGCTTCTGCGATCATCCAGGATGTTGGATGCAGGCCTGAATAGGCGCTTACTGTCCACACTTGTACAGGGTGCGGACAGGTAAGCTCTTGCAGCCGTGGTGAGGGCGGAAAAGCGATCCTGATTGTCTCTCCAGTAAGTGGGTCAGCTTCCCGAAAGATGACTGGCTCTGACAGGTACACGTTCAACTGTGACACAGCGGTGGCCTGCTGTGGCCTTTCTTCTTGCATCATCTCATCCAGCATCGATGACAAGGAACCAGGTCGTGGCTCATACTTGTCCCTTATCAATCCAAAATCTCTCATCGTCTACCGCTTATTCCGGTTACGGGTTGTGACAACGGGCAAACGGCGGGGTACACCCTGGACGAGTCGCCAGCTCATCGCAGGGCCACATGACAACCACTCGCACTCGCACACACCTACAGGCAATTTAGAGGAGCCAATTAAACTCAGCATGCTTTTGGGTGGGAGGAAGCCGGAGAGAACCCACGCGGGCCACGGGGAGAGCATGCAAACTCCACATAGAAAGATCCCAGGCTTCTTGTTATGAGCCAACAGTGCTAACCACCGCACCATGTCACCCTCAATCCAAAATCATGTTTAGAAAAATCATATTGACTGAACTTTTGTATTTTTAGAGCAAATTAGAATAAGACTGTCTGCAACCTAATGGTCCATTTGATTTCATGTGTACACTCGAGTTAAATTGACACTCAGTATTTTACTGTGTAAAAACCAAATATATAAGATTGATAAAATAGATTTTTTGCAATCAACAGAAACATATGTTTGCTATTCTAAATCAGGGTAGTAGGCTCATCTAAATTACATCATTATATTACATTATTTTCAGTATATTTTGCAGATTATCTTAGGCTCAATGTTTTTTCCTCACCTTGGTTCTCATAGAGTTGCCAAGCTATAGAGGGGTTCGTCTTCAGTCCCACCAAATCTCCGGGTTACAGCTCTCAGCAGCTCCGCTTTTATGGTCCCCACATCATGATCTGATGGGGCATCTCTGCTCAGGAACCGTTTTAAGGCCATCACGGACGGGATCACATCGGAGGCAAATGCAGTGGATGAGCTTATTCCCTTTGTGAGCTCCTCAAATGATTCCAGGATTTTCATGATTTTTTCTTTATGACTCCACTGGCTGAAAGAAGGAAGCAGGAACTTCATGCTCAGCTCCAAAAGCATCCAATGCGTGTTTTTGCTCCAGTAGGCTTTGGAGCATAGAGTAGCTGCTGTTCCAGCGGGTGGTCACGTCTTGCTGGAACTTTTTGACTCTCTGGCCCAGCCGTGGCTGCACATCTTGAAATGCATAGTACGCTTGAGGAGAGCGTTTGAATTGCCCGATGATGTGTCTCCCGGTAGCGAGGATATCTGTAACCATTCGTTGCACCAATAACCCATCATGGACAGCAAGTTGAAGCGTGTGGGCCATGCATGGCAAAGTCGGTAGTCCCGCTTCTTGCATGGCATTTGCCATTTTTGCGGCGTTATCCCAGAGTATGACATGAACCCTCTCTCTCAGTATCTGCTACATCTGGAGCATGTTGTCATATTTCGTCAGCAGCAGTGCAGCAGTGTGGGAGCCGCGGAATTCCTGAGCATGTAGGACCGCTGTTCAGAGTTTGAATTTGGAGTTGATCCACTGGACCATCAAAGTCAGTGACATGGGGCTGATTTCTGATAACCAAATGTCTGTGCTGAAACTTATCGAAGGATTGCCTTCTTTCAGGAGGCTGTAGATGTGTAGCTCATTAAGACCAGTATCACCGCAGTATGTGTGCCCTGGGAGGAGGTAGCAAGTATGCAACCAAACATTGATATGTGGGGTTCTCCATGATACTAAATCGCAGGTTGGCCAGTACGATAAACTCCAACTCGTTGCCTTCACATTGTCACGGCTATAAAGACAGGCACTGTCTAAAGTAGTTTGCTTTAGCATCCGTTTCGGTGTTTGTTTTTCTTTTTCCACGCTCCGTTTCTTGAACTTGGCATGCTCCTCCTTGTGTTCTTTATCCAGGTGCCTGATTAAATTTGTCATGTTGAAACATTTTGCAGATGCTCCCCCACGAGGTACTGTAGTGCTGCACAGATTGCAAATAGCTTGAGTTTTATCTGCCTCAGACACTTTGAAGAAGTCCCACACCAGGGACATGTTTGTTTGAATCTGACAGCTAATGATTCAAGATTCAAAAAACTTTTTTGTCCATCACAGTGACAGGGCTCAAAACTAGCTGTTGGATTCAAACAAACATATCGGTGATGTGGAACTATTTTGGAGTAAATGAGACAGATAAAATAATGTAACACGAGCAGCATAATCTGCAAAAAGTTTCAACATGACAATGATGTCATTGATTGGATCAGCGAATTAAGACATTACAGCCGATCACATAAATTGCGTAAAATGCAAAATATCGGCCGATCCGGTATAGCCAATCAGATTGGCGGAAAGGCTAGCTTTAAGTATTTATTAAAAGTGCTGAAAAGCCTTTTAATGTTCTATCATTGGGGTTGGTTCCTGCCATTTACAGATGTAAATGAGCGGTGACCAGGTTAGGTGAGAGCATGTTAAAATTGAAAGGTTAAATATATCAAACTACAGATGGAACAAAATGAACCTATACTATTGCACAAGTTTTATTTCTATAAATCTTGCCTTACATGAGAGTGTATGTTAAGTTCACAGCCTACTGTTAAACACACTACAGATTGTATCAACCATCTCAGGTAGGTGTAAACAACACAAGGTAGAACAAACTAACTGGCTCAACTGTGTGTTCAAAAATACATGGAGAAACCTAAAATTATGCATTTCAGACTTTTCATTGTTTTAATTTCCCTTGTACCAAACCATGACCCCAAAACTGAGGAACAGATGTGTTCAAAATAATAACCGTCCAACGTGACTAACCAGACAATCACTGCTTTTGGTAGAAATTATATTACTGAATGGCAAATAATTTACCAGTAGGCGTAGTACAGGCATAGAAAACCAAGACACCCAACATTCATGATATGCATGCACCTGTCTGTGTAATTGAATAATTAATTGAAAGGGGCGTGTTCAAAATAATAGCAGTGTCGAGTTCAATTAGTGAGGTGATTCATTCTGTGAAAAAACAGGTGTCAATCAGGTGGCCCTAATCTAAGGGTGACGCCAGCAGATGTACATGCATTTCTCTATGAAAACCTGAGAAAAAGGGGTGGTTCCTGACGTTGTGCGGAAGAACCGCATACTTTGATTAAAACGTTGATTTGAGAGGGGAAAATGCATAAAGAAGTGCAGAAAATGATAAGCTGCTCAGCTAAAATGATCTCCAATGCTTCAAGATGGAAAGCAAAACCAGAGGCATGTGGGGGAAAACGACCGACTACCATTCGAATGGACTGCAGAATAGCCAGAGTGGCAAAGACCAATGATCAGCTCCAGGGTGATCAAAGACGGTCTGAAGTTACTCGTGAGTACTGTGACAATTAGTAGATGCCTGTGTGAAGCTAATCTATCAGCAAGAAGCCCCAAAAAGACCCACTAAAAAAACAGATGTGCTGAAGTGGATACAGTTTGCCAAAAAAAAAACACATCGACTGGCCTAAAGAGAAATGGAGAAACATTTTGTGGAGTGATGAAAGTAAGATTGTTCTGTTTGGGTTGAGGGCCGCAGACAGTTTGTCAGACGACCCCCAATCAATGAATTCAAGCCACAGTAAACTCTGAAGACAGTGAAGCATGGTGATGCCATTATATGGGGATGTTTGCATTGAAATAAAAACTATTATAGGGATTTTGAGCTTTATTTCCATTTTTAAACACACTGCTATAATTTTGAACACAACCGTATATGCTGTTACACCGCTGGTGCCAACTAAATGTGTGAGCAATTATCTTAAACCTTAACATTAACCTTGTAAAATCTTTAATGACCCATCCAACAACTTTTTATAACTTGTTAAGGCACTATTAAAATTCCCGAAAAACTGTCTTTATAATTTATTTTATAATACTTAATACTCACAACTACATACAGGAACAATGCTTTTCTTGACTGTGTTTTTTAAACATCACTTCACGATTAATTGAAATAAAATCGTGATCTCGATTCATATGCATATGCGATCTAATTTTTCCAATGACGGCGATTCTGCCGGCCCATGCCAGGACGTCGTCCGCATGAAAACAAGCGCTCCCAACAGGGCAGCCTTATACCACGTGATGCAGAGCTACAGTCGGCAGTTTGGAAGGCAGCGAGAGGCGACAGCGTGAGGGGGAAAAAGTTGCTAAGATGAACAGAGAAGAAAACAAGAATGGTGGTGGTGAGGACGACAAGACGACCGCCAAAACTATGCTTGTACCGAAAAGGGTTCATATTCTGTGGAGGTTTTTCGGCTTCAAAGAAGACGATGAAAGTCAAAGTAAGGTCACGTGCAAGCAGTGTTTTGCCACAGTATCAGCACTGCAGGGCAACACGACAAGCTTGTACAACCACCTTAAATGACACCGCAAAGTGCAATATGACGGAAGTTTTAAAGGCCAAGAAAATGACAGGAGGTAATCCCTCCTGCTCGACCAGCCAGACCTCTATAATGGGAACATATACAGTGCATCTCCATACCCGTCAAGCTCCCACAGACACAAGGAGATTACAGAGGCTATCATGTATTACCTGGCTAAAGTTATGGCTCCAATCAACACTGTGCAAAATGAGGGAATTAGGAAAATGATTAAAACCCTAAACAAGCGCTACACAGTGCCCTCCGGCAACTGTTTATTAAGAGAAGAAATTAATAGTTTTTACAGTAAATGTCAGGCTGTCGCATTTAAGCTAAAAACAGGAGTGTTCCTTGACCAAAGTTTGTGTGCCTTCCCCTTGTGTCTTGTATTAAGCACAATCTTAGTTTTTATTTTTTATTTACTTTTGTATCAGCAAATATGCAAGCACAATAAATCGTTTTGTTGAAAAAAATCGTGAGATAAGTGTGATCTCAGTTATAAGTCAAAAAAATCTCGATTCTCATTTTTTCCAGAATCGTGCATCCCTGATTAATTATAAAATCTGCATCCAGTTTTCTGGCCACTCCACACAAAACAGTAAGAAATATTACTATTCAAATCGATATGGCAAACCTGCGAGCGAACACTTGCTAATTTACATATCCAGCAGATACAGGTTAACATTATCATTCACTTGAACTTGACCATGTTTTGGTCCAACTGGGGAAAACAATGGAACGTTAGCTGCTAAATGTGCCACCATGTTCACTAGCGGGAACTGTGTAAAAAAACAAAAAAAACAAACACCCATCTGGTGTGTCAGATTAGAGTAAAAGTTTAAATAATTATAAAACTATTGGGCTGTAGCAACATTTAAATAGAATAGCAAAAAGATTCTACACTCCTCTCTTTTTGGATGAATTCATTGACACTTTTCACTAAACCCATCTGACAGAAATGAAACAAACATAGCTGTCTAGCATGCACTTGCACCATGACAATGGTTTCAGAATCACGGTACGATACTGTAACCAACCATCATTATTTCTGTTGAGTCTGACCTTTCGAGATGCACAGCACTTAGTCGTCATTCTGCAGCTAGTTTATATGCAAAAAAAAATGGTGATTGCCTTCGGAAAAAAAACTCTCAGCACTTGGCTTATCTGAATGATATTTTGGTACAACTACGTAAATACATGAAAAATGTTTGTGATTTCACATTGAGCAGGTCC
This sequence comes from Dactylopterus volitans, assembly GCA_901007715.1. Classification (NCBI taxonomy): domain Eukaryota; kingdom Metazoa; phylum Chordata; class Actinopteri; order Syngnathiformes; family Dactylopteridae; genus Dactylopterus; species Dactylopterus volitans. Next base: position 11,124 of record CAAKHG010050828.1, read on the forward strand.
AACATCATCAGAAAAGTAATGACTTCTTTGTTTCGGACAGAATAACATTAGGAATGTCGTTTGACAGATGCACTTCTGAAAATTTCTGATGACTCTGCCTTTACTGCTATCAAAGGATGTCACAAAATATTTCCTTGAAGGCATTTCATTTCATACATTGTTAGTGCTGCCTTTTGGTTCTTGTCAGCACCTTTCTCTAAAATACTAGAAAATAAATACAAATTGTGAGTAAAAAAATAAAACGAAAAAGTAATAGATTGGCATAAACAATAGGAATGTAAATGTGTTAGGCTACGCAATGACATGTCCAATAGAGACATTTAAGAAAGAGCCATGCTTTTCTGTAAAATGGATGTAGAAGCCCTGTGAAGAGACATCCCAGCATTTGAATCTGCCCTTTTTCTGCTGGTTACAGAGCATTCAACAGCTTACTGCACCAAACTGAAACCCTGCAGCCTGCTTCTCCTGTGCTTTCTCCTTGGATCAGAGCCCATGGGCAGGCGTGCACACACACTGTATACAAGACACACACAAACACACGTGGCCAAGCATGTACAAGCACACACACAGACATGCAGAGATACTCACCCACAACTATCAGCCTCAGCATGATCACCCACACAGAAACGCACATTTAAATGCCCGACACAGATGGCCGTCAACCTCTCAGCAAAGCACATCCCAGAACTGGGGGAACAGTTAAAACCTCACTTCAGGGTGGTGCTGGCTTTGGCAACTGCAACATATAGAACTGCAGTAGTAGCACTGCAGTGCTACTACTGAAAAAGAAAAAGAAATCGAACCTCCTGTGCGAATGCACGAGTGTATGTGTATTTTTGTGCCAGTCTGTGCCCAAGTCTTTCATCCTGATCATTTTTTGCTGGTTCTTTACAAAACCTACACCATGACCAAGGCTCTGGCAAGAATTCAAAAGGACAGAGCATGCATAAAACATGACAGACATTCAGACAACGGACAGTAATGGAGTAGAGACAGGAGAGAAAGAGAGAGAGAGAGACCGCAAAGTACATGCCATACATAATAAGGTATGCAAAGACAGTTTTCAATGCAGCAGCAGCAGCCCTATCAACCGTATTGCCAGATACGGAGACGGTCGGAGATCCGGAGAGGTAGATATTCAACCTCGCTAGCATAGCGTGTGACATTGTTAAATGATGCCGCATGGCATTTGCTCCCCTGTATGAACAGACAAGCACAATCATCCCGGCTCTAATTGACCAAAGTGAGAAGAGCAGCGGCAAAAGCGAGGGGTTGAAAGGGAGAGAGAGAGAAAGACAGAGACAGAGAGAGAGAGAGAGAGAGAGAGAGAGAGAAAAGAGAGAGAGAGAGAGAGAGAGGCCAGAGACATGTTGCCTCAGACCTAGCAATGATGCTCTTAAAACACCCACCTCAGTCTGCAGCCGATTCCTGACGCAGTGAGCAGAACCGGAGAGTAAACAGAAAAAAAAGAAACTGTAGCTATGATGGAGGAGCAACAGCCAAAGATTCAAAAGACTGAGGAGGAAAATCGAGAGGAGAGAGAGAGAGAGGGGAGTGATACAATGAATGATACAACTCTATATGGATGCCGTGAGTAAGATCGTGCGCCTGAGTGAGATGGATGTCTGACATGAGACAAACAGAAGAAATAAAAAGTGACAGAAGACAGAAGAGGGATGGGGAACGAGGAAAGGAAGAGACGGAGAGGAGAGACGGAATAAATGTGTGAGCCACTGAGGAAGAGATGCACTAAAGGAAATGCCCCTCCCTCTTCCCTCTTCTCACACACACACACACACACACACACACACACACACACACACACACACACACACACACACACTTTGCTCTGCAAAGTCAGCATTCAAGCAAGCATGCATTCAGTGAAGAGTGAGCTGTAATGGTGAAAGAGAAAAAGGATGGGCCAGGGGACAGAAGTAATAAGAATGTGTCCATTTTACATTTAGCAACAGGAGCTTCCCTTTCGCTCACTATGAGATATGTGGTCTTCATTGAAGTTGGCTCAAAGTTGGTTGTCTGTATAGAAAGTGAAGAGAGCTAAGCAAGATGGATGAAGCCAGAGGTGTGGGACATGTTGCTAAATTCTATGCTTCTATATTAGAGAAAAACACTGGCTTATGTGACTAATATTTTCTTAATATGTTAAAGAATATTTATGAAACCAGACCCACTTGAAAAAAATCAACTGACGGCAAGATTGTGAGAGAGAAATTCTTGGAATACAGAACAGCCAGGCAAAGTTGTCATGTTCCAGAGGCCGAGCGCTAAAAGTACAGAGGTTGAGTTTACATCAAAGGCACATCAGAACACATAGCTCATAACGCCTAAAGCAAACAAGACATCCAAGCTAACATTATTGTCTTTACGCCATCACTAAAGATAGAAATTAGCCACTGGCTATAATCTTGCATATTTACATGGAAATGTTACAATCGATATGCACTGTCCCTGTTCTTTCGTAAACAAACAAAAAAATGGACTCAGTCCTAATCGCACTTTCGCACAAAGATAAAGGCCAAGTGACAGTGGAAGTGAATCAATTTTAAATGTAACATTTCAGTTGTTCGTGATTACTCTTACTCGTGCTGGGTGGTGAATGATGATGAGTAAACCCAAATTTGGTTACACCGGGTTTTTCCAGTACAGAGTGTTCTGGCAGGCTCTGATTATCAGGTAAGTGAACAGGTGGCACGGCAGGTAGTTGGGCTCTGACATAATGCTTTCTATGCGGAACACAGCCCAAGTCCCTTCATTTGTTATTGACTCGCCTGGGCCATAGAAATGATGTGTTGAGCAAAACTGAAAATAAGATGGAATGTTTGGTCACCATCACCTTCAGCCAAACCAGAATAAAACACGAGACATGAAAATGAAAAGTACAGCAAACTCCATCACCTTGTTGGCACTTTTTTTTCTTGGGGGCTTCCATTTCCAAGAAAACACACCCTTGAATGTGCCATACCTCTTGAACATATTGTCGGTGTGGTGTTCAGATCAGTTTCCATTAGATTTGTATTAATGGATTCGCCTCACCCAGCATGTGTTTGTGTGTGTGGTACCCAGAGCCTACGGGGACAGCTACAGCTTCACTGTTGCGCACCAATGTCCCTGGCCTTTCTCTCCGAGCTCAAGCCCAGTCACGGCATCTCCAACTTCAGCTTCCAGCCAAGCTGCTACAGAGCTTGCGCTTCTCCAATCAAGACGCTGAGACATAGCGGGGTGTTTGCCAGACAGTTGGAGGGGGGCCGCAGCAAGAAAACACCCAAATGATAACTACAGCTTTCATGAGGTTTCTGCGCATTAAAGGCAAACCACATGGAGTCATTTAAGGCCTTCAAACAACAACACATCAAAAGCATTTGTTTTTACCATCTCCAATTGTATTGCAAATGGAGCTAGTTGTGCTAATGCTAGAGACACATGGATGAAATCATTGTCAGCTGGCTGCTACTTGGAGGACCATATTTTTTACCAGGAAGACTACTGGCAGTCAAACAGAATAAATCCTACAGCAGGCCACTTTATCCTGAAGAACTAAAATAACCGCCTCCACGAACCAGTCAAGAGTCACTTAATATTCATGTCTGTCCACATTGCATATAGTGAGGACTTTGAATGAATTGTGTAAGAGTAAAACGTGCCGCTTCATTATTTCATCCAATTAGACATTTGTCCAAAATGCTGTCACGACCTATGCCCAGCTGTTTTGCAATGTCACAATGACCTTGACCTTTAACTCCTGTCCACTAAAATTTAATCCATTCATTTTAAGCTCAAGCTCACATTTGTGCCAAAGTCCCAGTGACCTTGAATTTTGATGTCTGACCACCAGACTCTAATCAGTTTTCCTTGAGCCTAAATTGGCATTTGTGCCAAATTTCAGGACTTTCCCTGCAGGCATTCCTGAGCTAGTGCTCTCACAAGAACAGGACAGACGGACGGACAGATGGACAATTGGAAAACCTAATTTCTCTGCTCTTGGCTACCGCCACACAGAGGCATAAGAGTGCTTTTCAAGAGCACAGAGACCTGCTGCAGACAGAGTAGAGGTGGGCTAATTCTATTGGCTATTATTTTGACCTGCATCAGTAAACATATTTCTATGATGTTGACAGACATTCAAAGTAACAATCTCAGCTTGTTAGTGACATAATGTAACTGAAAATATATATCTCTCCCCTCACATTCAAGGAGAAATAATGACAGATTTCACCATTTTGCTCTTGTAGCGTGTGGTGTGCAATGGGAGGATGAACACATATCATACACTCCCAAATTCCTTCATCGACATCCAAAGACGATTCCCAAATCAACATCTCCCAAATCTCGCATAAAATCTCACATGGTCAAACGTCACTTCAGTGTAAACAAACATGGCGGGTGGCGAGCAGGATGAAATAATGATGGTGCTTTTTGGACTCCTTTTTATGGAAAAAATCACGTTTGTTGCCACAAATCAACTAACTGGTCCTCCAATTCTTCGATCTATCTGACTTTGTGCCTCGCCGCTGCCATGTCTGTTGGTTTTGCGTCTGCATTCAGTCAGTTTGCTTCCTTTTATTGGCTATTGTTCCGTTCAATGTGACAATCCACACAGGACGTGCTCGATTTCCCTCAGTGTCCCCCTCACACTACAGGAATAATGCACATGTTTAGTTCATACAATTTCAGATCGGGGCGGCCCCGATCGTCTTCCACGATAATCGAGGAAAGTAGAGTCACTCTGAACACACCTCACACAACAGGAGAATCTGCTAAGAATATCTCAAGAGTTTTCAGATAATTGGGCCTTTGCTAACATTGATAGAGAGGGGGGGCGGGGGGATCAGGCCAATATTCAGGACAAAAATTGTCCCGATCATCTTGTAGTGTGCACCTCGCTTTCGGAGACAGCATGATGCTGCACATAGCCAAGAAATGCAGCC
>CAAKHG010050829.1:0-17509 GCA_901007715.1 Dactylopterus volitans
AGAGGCGCAAACAAAACAGCAATTTTTTTCTTGCAAAAGAGATGAAGACGCACAAGTAAATTGGACCTGAAAAGTGATGGATCTCCTTTTGGATTTCGCCCTCCGTCCACCAGGAAATAGTTCCACCAAATGTCATGCCAATCCGTCCAGTAATTGCTTGGGTATTTCGCTCAGGACAAGAGGGGCGGACTAATTCACTGAGCTTCTCTATACTTAATGGATGCTGGACAGCCTCTCTGTCTCCCGCGCCAGGCCACACCTGACAGGGTCAGGAAGGCTATTCTTCTTTATAAATTACTGTATCTCCGCTGCTTGTGAGCCCCATTCGGAGCTGTTTTCGACGGAGTGGCAGTTGTGAACTTGCAGTTTCTCGCCTCCACTGTTAAACAAGACTTTTGGGGGGTCGGAGCAGCCTGTATAGCAGGACTGAACTGCAACGGTGTGACAGCGGGGTGCAAATGACACACACAGCAGGCATGCGTGAGCACGGACTCGCACAGGAAACAGGAAACAACAAAAAGACAATAGGGCAGGACGACGGAACACTGCTGATAAAACGGAGGGAAACCACGAGCAGCATCGGTGGAAATTTGAGGAAGGCAAAAGACGAGGGAGAAAACAAGGAGAGGGAGAGAGAGAGAGAGAGAGCGCTCGCGTTGCGTTGCACATCCCACTCACCCCATCCAATCAGGATGTACCACCAGAAGTATTTCCTCTGAGAGACGAAGGTCAGGGCCAGGAGAGTCTGCAGATACATGCCCTCCACCAGCAGCCAAAAGTAATTGGCCAGGATGCTGAACTGGAAGAAAGCCACGGCTGACTTGCACGCCGTCTAGAGAAAACACAGCGAAGCTCCAGTGCATTAGCTGCAGGTTCACTGGAACACTAGGTGGGCCCGTGTTTACCAGGGCGCCGCTTGTGTCAGGATTGTGAGATTGAAGCCTATCTTGAAAATTGCAGTTTGGAGTAAAAACGCATCCAAAACACTTAGAAGCTGGTGCCCTGAGTCATATAACACGTATGGCATAAAATAGCATTGGAATACACCTTCACCCTCTAAATACGTCGTTTCTGTTGCCTTCTCAGACTTTGGTCTTCATTTATTCACACGTGCAAACTGCTTTGTTAGATGCTCGAATGAGTATAATTGCCGACATCTTCGTTTAAAAGCTTGTAAGTTATGAATGAGACAGCGTGTGTGATGGAGGTCTGGCTCAAGCGTTTGTCGCACATCCTCTTTGGAGTTTCCCGTCTCCCCACCAGGTTCCTAAAGGGAGTTCTAGTTACCGCCTTCTATCCTGAGGGGTTCCACGAGCAAAAAAAGGGGCAAAACCAGAGAATATGAGTACGTTATTTTACTAAATCACTGCGATATTTGGCTACAAAATGCGTTTCTGCGATGCGCTGTCGACCCACCCTCCACTCAAGAACGTGTTTTTGCCCCTCAATGTGTGAGCTTCGTGTTGAACGTGCAGAGCTGCACATGTGTCTGCAGTGGCAAATAGTTTCCTGCTCATCTTTCATTTCGGGTTGACACAAACCAGTCGGGTTTTTGTGACGCGGGGCACTTCATTTGACAAATACTTAAAAAAAAAAAAAAAAAATGACCCACATCCCTGCAGTGTTCTCACCTAACGAGGGGATTTCGCTGACAAGCGATGCATCTGCATCACGAGTGAACTGATAAAGCCGCAGACGTGCTCACCGTGGACATGGAGCAGTGGTCCTGGTTCTCATCAGCAAACAGCACGCTGTCTTTGATGAAGACGGCGCTGGCTCTCAGGATGAAGGAGGAGAACAGGTTGATGTGGATGTAGTTCCTCGTGCAGCGAAACTTTCTGGGCAGATCGGGAGATAGCGACGACACGTGAGCCCGCGGCCAAACTTTGAGGACGCATGATTTTAACGCCACGCTGACAAGGACGCCGACATTCGCCAGTTTTGTAGCTCTTCCGTGTGTTTTTACTTGTCTTTTCCCGCCAACCTTTTCTATTTTTTTTCCACTTTATCTGCGAATAATGTTTTTTGTTTTAAATCATCACTCATTTTTACGTTTTCCTCCTCCTTCCATACGCTCCTGCACCTCCCCTCAATTCACAATGAAAGTAATTTATTGTTCTCTATAATCCTATAATCGTTCTCTATAATCGTACCCTGAGGTTATCCCTGCACACGAGTGGCATCCATGTTTCCCTGTTTCCGACAGTATGGACCGGCTGCTCTGCCTGACTCAGCGGCATCACACTCTTGCCCTGAATTATTACCCTTTTTTTTTTTTTTTTTTTTTTTGTGAATATCTTGGTGTAGATCAATCGTCCACAATGAAAAGAGCTCAGTCACTCTGTGAAGCGGCTCCTCCACTCCTATGGACTCTTGTAAGGAGGAAGCTTCTTTGGCATTGATTCATAATCTTAAAATCCAATCGCTGGATTTTAGAATTGTCCTGGCTGGAGGATGATGGACATCGGGCCTTTTTATTTCCTAGGAGACTCAAACTGCGTCCCCCGTGCCAATAGCTCTAATCCAGCTTGTCCTGAGATAATGCTTCAACCAGCACGTCCTCATCTTGCTACCCACCCTGCTGGCCACCACCCTGCACTTGAACTCGTTTGCCCCCCCTGTGAATTAGGCTTAGGGAATTTAAGCCCGCAGCCCGTCCCGAGCTGGCGGGCCACCTCCGTTCAGCCTGTCGAGGCCGCGAGATCGTCACGGCTTGCGACTCCCGCCGTCCTCTGAGCCGCTTCACACCGCATCTGGGGTCCAGCCGGTTTCTTCTTGCCGCGCCCGCGAGCGATCCCCGCCGATGCCGACCCAGCTGGTCCTCAGCTGTCGATCCGTGCTTGAGGCGCCGAGCTGCTGCAGCCCCGGTCTCCAGAGATGCAGCCTCCCCAACCCCTGTGTTTGTGGGCTTGTGACGCTGACTAATCCAACCCAGTGCTCGCCCTGTTTAGCTTTGCTTCAGCAATTTGCCATTCACTCCCGGGCGCTCCTGGATTCTGGTGAGAACTTTGACTCATCATTAGCAGCGGTTATTAAATATAACCTTTTAAACCTTGCTCATGACCGCCCTCATCAAAGGTCACCACACTAATCTGGCGAAACTGTGAATTCCGGTTGTGTGTGTGTGTTCCCTCTTCGGTTGCACCCCGTCTGTGAACGTATCTCGGACAGTGCGTGTGCGCGCGTGTGTGTGTTGCATTGGTCTTACCTGAAGGCTGTGAGCACCACAATGGCTGTTATCAGGGAGATGAGTGAGGTGGCGTAGCCCACAGTGTACACCTGTCTGAACATGGAGAGGTAATTGGTCTGGAGACGGAGGGAGTGACAGAACGGAGAGAGAGACAGAGACAGAAAGAGAGAGAGAGAGAAAGAGAGAGAGAGAGAGAGAGAGAGAGAGAGAGAGAGAGAGAGGAGCTGTTTCACTGTGATAATGTCAAAGGCTCCGATGGGAAAAGACCTGATAACTGAAATGTCACATGAAATGTCACAACTGTAAATGTTCGATCAGACTGGGATCTAGACACGTGACCCGGGTTGGTGGATCATCGCTTGGGCTGCTGAATGTTAATTCCAGCGACCACATTATTAGGTACACCTGTTCGACCCACCCGTCCATGCAAATTTCTCATCGGCCAATCGCACGCCGGCGCCTCAGCACACTCAGGCACGGTAGGCATGGTCGGGGCGACCTGCCGAGGTTCAAACGCGGCATCAGGATGGAGAAGAGGGGTGGTTTAAGTGACTTTGAACGTGGCATGGCTGTTGGTGCCAGATGGGTATTTCAGCAACTGCTGATCTACTGGGGGTTTTTTTAACGTACAACCATCTTTAAGGTTTGTTTACAAGGAGTTTACCCAAGATTAAAAAAAAAAAAACGAGATGCCCGGTTGATTTCACCCGAAGTCTGCAGAGGAACGTCACTGAACGCAAGACACCTTCGGCCTTGAAATAGACGGGCTACGGTTCACCTTGCTAGCAAGCCGCACCTCACAAAGTGGTTGGTGGCTGCACTGTGCAGGTGCAATAGTTTTTTTTTCTTCCCAAAGACGGCCAGCTTTCCCTTAATGGCCGGCACTCATTCTGAGAACAAAGGGTCGGCGACGTGTGTCGTCCTGCCCAAAGCCGCAAATAGGCTTGAACTAAAAATGAAGCGCTAAGTGGGGAGGAAGCGGGGACAATGCAGAGTTGTTTAACTGATCGGCAGGATGACAGCGGCATGAGAGCGACTCCGTACCTCCGATTCGGGCTCGCTGTCGTCATTGAAAACGCAGGCCTGCTCATAGGATGGATACATCTCGGACCAGCCATTCGGTGTGCAGTTCCTGTAAACATACCCTGATGCAGGAGCAAACACAAATGAGAGACAGGGGAAGGGGAGACGGGAGGGGATCACAATGTTGTGAATGCCTTTCAACCAGTGTTGACATTTTTCACAACATTCTTATGACTTATTTCGGCAGCTACGTAGGCAATGTAGCGTTCCACTCACAAACACTCTGCTTGTATCTATTTTAATACGCAAGCAACATGTTTAGATGAGAAAAGAGCCTCTTAAAGAGCCTTGGGTTTCATCTGATTACAAGCTGCGTGGTAATGCCTGGACGTTTGTTAGTCCATGTTTTGCTTAATCTCGTTCCTTCGTTTTGTTTGAGCTGGGAGGCGCAGAAGCAAACGCGCTCAGCATTCGAAGCGGCACACCGTCGCCCCACCGAGAGCTTCACGCGCCTCACGCTCTCTGTACTCTGCCCATCCAAAGTCACATTCCATTCACACTCGTGCGACACCTTTTTGGAGTGCCTCACGAAACCTAACCTTGCTAACCCGGAGTGTGTATGTGTGGGTGGGCGCGCTCATTCCCTCACACAGCTCACACCTCTACCATCCCACTTCTTCTTCATGTCTGGGTGACCTGGGATCTCCCTCCTTTCTCCCTTCACTGGAACGTCTGAGGGCGTTATTATGTGGGATTAGGTCAAGTAAAATTGCAAACTGTGCACGAGTTGAAGCCTCTTTTATCACAAATCAGTTGAGAGGCCTCGTGTTTATCGACGGGGTGCAAGGAAGAAGAAGATGCATTCTGGAAGCCAGTCGAGCTATTTTGGTTTGCGGTAGGAATTTAACCATTAGGACCGCAAACCGTTGCCAAATTGCTATCACAAGTGTGTACACAGTGAGCATCCATATAACTAAATGAAATGCACTTCTCATTGTGGCTGCCATTGATGCCATTATTCTTTATGTTACTGTGATTACCTACAACTGCACGCATTTAGACTTCTGTTACTGGAAAAAAATGATAACTGCCTACACAGTAACTATAGCAACTCTTAAGTCATAACCCCTGATAACGCTGTTTAAAATCCAGGGGAAAGTTTGCAGCCCTAAAGGTTTCCCGAGATGCCGAGAAAGTTCCTTCTGTCCATTTAAAGTGTGTTGCTGCCACTCACAGAACCTTGTTAATGGGTTTAGCAGGAAAGAGGCTGCAGACCTTCATCTCACGGGGGTTTAAAAAAAAAAAAAAAAGCACCTGCGCGCAGATTAAAAGTTGATTGTTTCCCGAGCGCGTTATCTCCTGCGCGGCTCATGAAATTGAATCATCGCTAATGGCCGCAGACTTCTAAGTCTATTAGCTCCCCTTTTTGCACGGTAGCGTTAGATTTATGTGGCGCGCTGTGGGTCATAAAAAAAATGATTTCTGGTTGAATTGAGGAGCATTTTAAAAGAATATATCAGATAAAACCAATTCCTGAAATTGTCATGTCTTTTAAAAATGTTTTTTTTTTCTTTTTCTAGTTCGTCTTCTTGCGTTTGAAATGACATACGGCAGCTCCTCTGTAACAGCGCGCCGCCGTTCACGTGAGCATCAGCACGTTCGGACCCCCGCACGCCGACGTTTCCTCTCCCGAGCCGCTCGACTCCATTAGCACTTTCGGTCGGAAAAACGCGCGACGCTTCCGTGTCCCCGCCCTGACATTTACTCCTGGCTGACGTCCAATTGGAAACTGGGGGTGCTGGGAGACGGCTGTCAGCTGGGTCTGTCCTGTGCTATGTGATGTTTATGGGCCCAGACAAGAGACCGAGAGGATGCGCGTTCGCGGCGCTGCCCTGTTGTGTCTGCTTGGACAAACATTAGCAGTCATGTTTGGCAGTGGGGGGGGGGGGTGTTTTTCTTTTTTTTTTCTTTCATTATTTCAGTCGCATTTTCTTTGAACTAGCCGAGTAAACAGGAACCCAACGCATCACTGAAAGCAAACATAGTGGTTTGTTTAGCTGATCTGTAACTCAGATTGCCGTGATTTCCATCATGGAAAGCTGAGACAAACAAAACAAAACAAAACAAAACAAAAAAAAAGCTCCATTAATCATATTGATCCTGAGCTTTCCTAATTGATCCTATCAAGGAAGCGGGGCCGTATTTACGCAGTCTGTGCGCGAGGACACACGTTCCCATGTTTTCAGATGCCTAAATGCTATCAGACATATATAATTGCAAAAAAGGTCATCACAGTTACAGTAAATCATTAGTTAAAGTCTGAATATATGTCAAATGTATCCATCTCGTTCTTCATCCTGCACCTTAGCTGAATTCGGGGCGAAATTTCCGATCACTGAACTTGCCTCTTCAAGAGTTAACTTTTACCCCACAATTTCCTTCCGTGTCTAAGTTAAAAGTGGACAGAAATTACATGATCAAACAACAGGAACAGGGCCAAATTATTGGGAAATCATGGGATTTGCTTCCTTGGAGCGAGCTGGAGTTCGGTGACGCAACCCTAAAAATTAGGTCACCATGCAACAAAAACTGCATTCTGAATTAAGAGGCAATCATTAATTTGGGTACAAAGGTGGAAACCGGACAAACACTGGACTTTGCAACGGGCGAGTGTTGTCCGAGTCCTGGTTCCAAAAGTTTTCCATTTTGCGGCCACACAAGCGAGGCAAGAAGTGTCTTTTACAGAACCGCAAGCACGGTCGCCTTCCGTCCTCAACCACGTCATTGTTATTATCACATGACAGAAATATAATCAACGCTGGGAGGGAATGACATTCAAATCAAACCCCCGATCGTCCCCAGTTTGTCTCGCAACTAAAGCCGCAGTTTAACTGGGAAGAGCGAATTTTAGCTTTGACAAATGTGGTTTGTTGATTTCCGAGTGGCGTGGAGCCCTGCGGCGTTCACCGGAGGATCACTTGCACTGGAGATGCTAGGTCCTTTTTTCAGGATTCTTCTTCGCGTTCATCAAGACGTGGCGGTGTTAGAGATGAGTCCCTTTGTGAAAACTCATGAAATTTGATTTACTCGCCAATCCCACCAACAGTTACTCATTGACAGAGGCTTGGCCCAGAATCCGGCCTCCATCAGGTCCCCATGCTGCACTGAGGCCGTTGCCTTGAGCGCACACCGATCAGCCATAACATTATGACCGCTGCGTCTTTGCCATAGAATATGACGCAACAGCTCTGCGATAAATTGCTCTTTTAGGAGGAGTTTTATGTTGCATTTTTATTGCATCTGTTTGAGGTAGGAGGTTAACATATTTGATTGACTGTTATTTGGGATATTTTTGTCACTCTTAATGCATATGAGTGGGATGACCAAAATACTCATTGCAGGGCTGTTGCATTTTATTCTATGTTAAACATGCAGTGGTCATAATGTTATGATTGATGGGTGTTATTTTTGCATCTTGCTGATTTTACATTGAGAAGGGATTTTTTTTTTTTTTTTTTGGCTTTTCAGGTGCTGAAATGGTAAAACAGCGCTTGGTACGGTTCAGACCTCACGGGTTTGTGATGTTTATGGCGATATCCACATGGCCGAAGTAAATCTGGTAACAGAAAGGACGTTTTTTTCACCAATCGGAACTACATTGCTCCGGGACAGTTCATCCAATCAAGTCAAAAGTGTCCTGATATTATAGTTTATGTGCTCTATGTCAGTAGGTGGCAGTATTTAGCCTCCCTGGGCTGGGCTTTTTTAGTTTGCCCTTTTTCACAGCAAAACCTTTGCCAGGATAGTAAGGATGGATGGGTGGTCAGAATCAGAAATGAACACTTTGGTAAATGTTCCTTTAAGGTTCCTTAATGGTGATCAATGATATTAAACAAGTGCCCCCAGAAAAATGACACATCACGGAAGCGGTGCTAGCTGACATGGAAAGACGCGGCTCGCCAAACGTCACTCAAAATGTAATTGAGGGTGCGCATCAGTTGTATGGGAGTGGTGTTAAACGATTGGACACCTCTTTTGAATCTGTCTTCAAATAGATTAATGGCAGTTTGGTACTTGTGAAGCTGAGTTTTAAAAATTCAGATTCTTGACTTTTCTAAATCGAGAAATAAATTGTTCAAAAGAGAATACATCTAGGAATCACGTTCCCCCCTCGTCCATGTAATGACGGCCGATGAATTTTGCATCTTGTTGCTCCATATTTCATGCTGATCACGGAGCTTTACAGATGATGGCCGGCAGATTTCGTTGGCAAACTGGCTGTTTCCGACTATTTGCAGTCGCTCGCCGGCCATCTGCTCCCTCTCGAAGTAACTGCATCACAAAGGGGCATGACTGTTGTCAAGTATAAGTCAAACTTTAATTAAAACTTAATTTCTCGGCGCTATCTTCCTGGAAGTGCATTTTTACGACAGCTCTCATTCCAGATGTACGAACCCTGCAGCCATGGCTTCCCCTCATTTCTTCTGCCAGCAACCTCCCAGAGCACAGACGGGCATATTCTTGCCAACAAACATGCATGAATCATTCATACCGCATCCCTCCATCACAGTGACTCTGGCAGATTGTACAGTAATAGTTATTAAAGGAAACGCAGCGCGCCAGCAGGAGAAATGCATCTTGACATTTTAACTAGTCTATAGTACCGCGCGTTTATTCTATTCTGTGCTAAATGGATGGGTGAGAATGGCATTCCTTGACATTCTGGGCGTTTGCTAAGACCGCGGAGGACGCAGGAACCAACCTTGATTGCGGGAGAAATGCTGGAAGACCTCCGAGCAGGACACGTTGACCACCTGCCCGACCTCAGCTCTCAGCCAGCAGCCGATATTGTCCCACTCTGTTCTACATGCTTCAGACAAAAACAAGGGGAGGGTCATGATCATGTAGTCGTTAAGTCTACTTGTCACTTATGCAGGGTCGTTTTACCTTCAATAAAAGCCATTAACCCCCTTCACAGTCATCAGCTCAAGGCTGTTTAATGGCATTTCTGCCCAGCAGAGCACATAGCAAACCCAAACATACCTTGAATGAATTTAAAATGTGTAGGCTAATAGCTGCATGTGGGACATGACACATCAATCATAGTGTTTTACAATGTAATTTTACAAAAAAAATTGTTTTTTTAACCGCAGATCATGAAGGCTGAAGCTGCGCACATACCCGAGATTACAGCCACGAGCTCTAAGTCTCTCTCCTCATTTCCTGTCACCTCTGTCCAAAAAGGATTACTGAGATAGACTACCTGACAGAGATGCCAGATATTTTACAGCTTGTTGAGGGGGGGGCGGGTGGGGGGGTGGGGGGGGTTTCTATCAGAGAGCAGTGACAGATTTATTCTCTAATTTAAACATGTCGTTTGGTTTGGCAGTCACACACTTTTCCAGATACTCACCGAGAAATACAGCACAGGTTCAGGCAACCAATCAGGCTCGTCCTCACGAGTTCAGCCACTCAAATGTGCGGCTTTATTGGAGGAATTTGGACATATTGAAATACACTGTGTGTGTATTTTTGAATTCAAGTGCGCGTGAAATAAGCCAGCTGACTGAACCAGCATTTATACAGTACACATGAGCCTCCGTCTGACAGTGGCTGTGTTCAGGTTCCATTGATCAAACAAGGCTGCTCTGAAAACATCGACGCGACTGAGACAACTGCGTTACAAGGGGCTTTTTGGAAGAACACAAAAACAGAGGGCTCGACAAAGGTGTGACGTCTCTATTCGTCCCCTTCCACTTTCGGCGTGATTTGCGAAATCATTCACGTTTTTCTTTCTTTTCACTTCCCGCCCCCGCTTCTGCCACCTTCTCTCCGTTTCCGTGCAGCGACTGACAACCGCAGCTCTGTCAGCTCGACGCCGGCCGTCATGTTCATCTCTCCAGGGAGACGGTGCGCGGGGTCCCGAGACGTTTGTCTGGTTTTTAAAAAAAAAAAAATTCTGTTTAAGTGTCATTATGAAAGCGTTCCTGACAGGTTTTGGAATTTCAGGTTGAATTGATTCCAATTCCTCTAAGTAACTGATGTAAATGTCTTCTGGGCACCTCAGGCACTCGGACCCTAACCCACCCACACCGAACATAGAAACTACAACATAAACAGACGTGATAACCTGAATATATTTTAAAAATAGGATCCAGGTCATATATCCGCTCCAGCACCACCGATTCAATAACAAGCTCATCATCAAGCTCTGTTGAAGCCTGGTAACAACCCATTCAACTGACTCAGGTGGCTCTATTAACCTATTAAACCAGAGGGCCTGGTACTGGGGGAGGGTCTAACTTTACATGTAAAATGTCCACTAAAAAAATATGTGGCACTTTTTTTCTGATCATATTTCTCAACATCATAACGCTTCCAAAACAATTACCCAAATGTGCTGTGTCCGAAGAAGTTTGTTTTGTACGTCTTTTCCTCTTGCCACGGAAACCACAACACAGTCTCGGCAAAGCAGCTCGCGTCAGCCTCCCAGAAATAATGATCTCAAACTCCAGATTTTGCTGCTCGTGGATCAGCTTTTCTGCTTCTGTTTCAATATTCAATCAAATCCTGAAGTAATTCTCATCAAGAGCAACTAATATTTCATAAACCATCTTTGGGAAATAAAGCAGCCTTGTTTTTTTTCCGCCTCTGTATTTCACATTCCTTTATATTCTTGACAGGTGGTTTGATATACTGAGTGCACACAGCAGCCTTTTGATTCCTTGCTTTTATCCTTCATATCTATGAGACACACTTTTTACTTTGTCATATTTATCCGTTATTGCAAGGCAGCCCCCTTGACAAACGAAAAGACACAGTTTAGTTGTTGTTTTACTGAGCCTATACTGTGCACCCTTGGTAGAATCTGAAAATGAAATTATTGATATTTTGCAGCCAAATTCCCCTTTAGTGGTTTTAAAAAAAAAAAGAAGCAAGTTTGGCACACTTGGCCATCCAAATGTGGTAAATTTGCTAAATGGGGAGTTCGCCTGAACCTATTCTGACAAAAAAAATTTGTTGAATCCTTTGTGCTAAGTTATATTTTTCCGAACTCTGGTGCAGTTGTAGAATTCAGAAGTTGCTGGACGCATTGAGTGGCATGTGTGGGCAGTGCGTCATTGCTAGAATGATGTTGTCCACTGCCACACAAAAAGATAGTTTCAGATGAGACTAAAAATCGTGCGGTTTATCAGTGTTTACTCAGGCGGACCAAGCTCTCGCTTCCAGACCTCATAGTTTCGGAGCTGCTCTTGGTAAATATTGCGTTTGTCTGTCCAGATGAAAAACACCGAGGCTCCATTAATCCTGGCCGACTAATTCATCACACCAGCCAACAGGCTTTATCCAGCATCACTGAGCTGCGCCTGTCTCGCCTCTGCAAATGGATTGCGGCGGTAAAAGCTTTTGCTTAATGTCACACCTGACACATTCTGCCGTCCACTCTCCTTCGTTCCGTAGCTTCTGCCCGGGCCCCGGGTCGCGCACAGTGCATGAAGGACGAAACCCACGTGACAGCGCGGAGAAGTGCGACACTGAGCGAAGGCATGACGGAGGAACTTCCTTAGGAACGCTCTGAGTCATCCTGATATATCGGCGAGACATGGGGCTCCTGCTTGGACTGCGCCCAGCTGCCAGAGGAAGCTGCTCATATCTGCCGCACATCTCCATCCACCTTTAGAAAACGTCAGCGGCGGTGATGAATGAAAAAGGCAAAGCTTGAAGGCCCCCACCGCCCCGCCGATTCTTCCCGAAGGCAAATGTGAGCGCGAGATAAATGTCAAATGAATTTTCTTCAGGAAGTCACTTCTTTGTAACACGCAGCAACTCCACAGGCACCAGGATGCAAGTTCTGAGGAACATGGAAATGCTTCAGAGGGCCCAGAATGCTTTCTAAGCACAACCTGCCTGAATGTAAAACTCCAAACCTTCGCACGGCGGGATGTCGCTGAGACGTGTTTTACCCTGAAACCGTCATTCATTTAATTGTGCTTATTCACGTTTTCATTTTTTTTCTTTCTCTCTCTCTCTCTCTCAAAAAAGGATGGGATCGAGGCACGGGAAAAATGACCGAAGACATCACTCACTATTAAATGTTGAGTCATGTGAAATCGATCTGATGTCATCGTTGAGGCTCCTGGGTTCGTAAGATAAGAGTTTACAGGCGTAGCAGCTGCTCTGGGAGGCCGCGGTGGCCATTGTGAAGGGAACCTGAGCGGTCCGATTAAGGCCGAGCCCTGGGAATTCGTTTTTGATCTTAGGCAGACTTAATAAGGTGGGTATAAAAAGTAGGGGGGAGGGTATCGCACAATGAAAGTCCCTGACGACGTTCATCAGGGTGGTTTTCTCGTTTGCGCGCGAAAATATTGTTATGGTTTATTTGTGTGGGGGTGCTGTTGACTATGCTGTTAATTTGGATTTTTGACCAAATACCTGTAAAATTACGCCACTGACATCAGCTTCAGCTTTGTTTTTACTACGAATCAGCGAATGCTGGCATGCTAGCATGAGCCTGCTTAACATCGGCATGCCAGCAATGTCAACGTATGTTAGCATGCTGACATTAGCATTTCGCTTAAGCACCACTGTGCCTCAACAGCAAGCCTGGGGGGTTGATTGAGCAGTTTGAAATAACATTTCCGCACCAAATAATTGAATGTGCTGTAACGTTTGGTTGTTTTTTTTGGGACACTTTTCACTTTGCGAGTGTTTTAATCAAAGTAACGTCGCAGGAAACAAATACATAAGCCTGGAGAAGACTTTTCAGACATCGCCCAAGTCTAATATGATGACGGCAGGACTTTCATGAAAGTACTTAAAGTCCATCGGTACTTCATCAAATTTCGTGTCATCTCAAGGCATTTCAGTCAGAACCACAAATGTCAAAACTGCTGCTGGCATCAGAGGGGAAAAAAAAATCTAATTTTATCCAAGGTCAAGAGGCTACATGAATGATGAATATCTGTAGAAATCCATCCGATAGATGTCAAGATATTTCAGGGCTTAGCTAAACATTAAAGGGCTGTTTAAAAAAAAACTGTTTTGCTCATGAAAAATAAAAATAAATAAATAAATTTAAAAAATCATATTGGCTTCTTTGTTAGATCTTGGATGTGTTGTTTTGGAAAATTGAAACTGATGACTCTTCCCATTGATGTGCTCTCCGAGTGATCTGAATGATCCAGCAGCAATCCGGCAGGGTCAAGTATCCTATTACATTACATCCTCGTGTGTTATTCCATTTTTTTTACAAAGCCGTTGTATACAAGGCATTAGCCCCTCCCCCCTCCTCCTGTGTTTCCTTATCCTCCCTACGTTTGTTTGCAGTCAGTCAGGTGGTCTGATGAAAGTGATGTCACCCCCCAACGTAAACCTGGGAAATGATGGTGGTGCCGGGGAGCGGAGTGACTCAAGGAGGCGCCGGCATCCGGAGGTTTGCACGTCTGCATCTCCTCTGTCACACTGACTCGGGCTGACGTTCCTGATGTTGGAGATTCGCACCGGGACCAAGTTGAAATGTATCTTTGCACCACTTGTCTCTCTTTGTGCTGTCGTCTCAGGGGTGGCGCTGTGGATTCCGGGGTTTTTGTGCGACACGCCACCTGCAAATTTTTTTTTGTTGCTGTCGTTGATCTATTTTGGTATGTAAACCCTCTCCCCACCCACCCACCACCACCACCCCGCCCCCCATTCCACTGTTTCAATGCTACCAAGCCTGTTTACATGTCAAAAATCACCCTTTGCAGATGGCTGTGATTATTATTTTGAACACAACCGCTTATCGCAGCTACCATACAAAGCCCACTCCTTGCAAATTGCTCATTACTGCCTATTGTTCAATCGTACAAAAGTCTAGAATGGCATATGCAGTTGATTAATTCTAATGACGTGTACACTCGTATAGGCTAACTGAGACCCGTCCAGCATAAACAGTGCCTGTGTACAGTACAAAGCTCAATGATATAGTACAGTGCTCAGGACCAAGCACACTATGATGACTGTATGAACTGTTGCAGATTTGTAGGAGAAACACTATTGAAATATGAAAATGCTTTATGTTGCACAGCAATAAACTGAATATGATCATTATAGTATCATATTATGTTATTGGTACTGAGGCTACAATTACACATTAACATGCAGTTGCACACCAATCAATGGCCTTGTCTATCAATTCTGTTTTGCCCGTGCATCATTGTAATTTTATCTGTTTATTATAGAAATAAGATATTTAATTAGTTGCAGGCTCCCGTATTGTTAATCAACGAGAGAAAAATGCTTTTTGCTTTGAGAAAGAACAATTTGGCTTCAGTCGGCTCAAGATAGAAAAAAAACCAATCCTCCTGTTTGCGATAATTTGTGGCAAAAACAACACAAATGCTGTATAATAACTTGGGAAAATTACTTGTTTGATGGACCCAGAGTAGTGTTAAATTAAAGTGTGATATATTTACTGATATATATTTGTAAGCTGGGAAGCTCATTTTCTATTAGACCTTTTAAAGCCATGTTACAGCAGAAAATAACAAGAGTAACTGATATTAGTAACAATGACTGCATCCCATTAGTATCTCTCAGTTCCATGCTGACTCACTGACTAACTATCATGAGAGCCATCACTCATGTAATTAATTACTTCTGTGCTACGATTCAAACTGTCTGCTGTGAGAAAAAAAAACGTTGATTACTGTAAGCTTTAGGAGGTTAAACGTTAAACCATATTCCACTTACACTGACTAAAAATAACATCACATTCCTCCGCCCTTGTTTTGGTTTTCAATCCACATTACATCGGATATAATCTCAACCAGGGAGGATTAAGATTTCGGTTTTCCGCTTAATTGTTGCAAATGCCAGATTTGGATGTCGGGCTCTGAATTTTTAAATTTGGTGAGCATGCCGATGTCGAACACGCTGCACTGCGTGTGGGAGGCTCATTTTCAGGTTTACACGCATGCATCTAATCCTAACGGGAAAACAGAGGTATCTGTTCAAGAGGGTAAACGGCGTTTAAATTTTATTTTCACAGCGGAGGCTGTGGCGTGATTGCAGGCACTTTGATGGGTGGAACAAACAAACAAACAAACCCGCAGCGTTGTTACATGCTCATCTGAAGAACAACTAGACCTAATTTCATTACTGTACTTCAGACGATGCTTTGTGACGTTAATCTGACAGGTGCTAAGTTTGCATATGGCATGTGGAGCAGGGGAGGGAGGTGCAACAAAATTGGCAGGTAAATTCAAAGATGGGAAGAGGGAGCTCAGCCAGCGACAATCACATGTGCCAGCAAAAGCCCGACACTCCAAAACCAAAAGGTTTCAGACGATATAAAAGAGAGAGAGAGTGGTCAAAAAAAAATTGAATTTGAGGTGCTGGAGGCATTAATGTTGGAGTTTTAGGTCGAAAAGTGATACCAATGGTTCGTAATTTAATGTGGCCTGGAGCAAATATGAATGCCAGTTGTTGCAATCCCATTTTGTAGCTGTTATACATGTCTTGGACCTTCTTCTGCTATGATTTGCACTTGGTACTGAAGTCTATCTAGAGCCCACAGAACCGGCCCGAGGTCCTGTGAGGAGTTCCTGCCTTCCCGACGCCTGAATGTGGCTCTCCACATTTGAGTCACACAGACACTCGGAGTGATGTGACAACCGTGACGTGTATATTATGAAAAGATTCCATGTCTACCTTGGGGATTAGTGGTGCCGGAGAAAGAGGCGCAATTATGTGATCTGAGCTTAAAAGGCAGATTTGTCCTCATTTGTCCAAAATGTATATATATATATATATAAAAAAAACCATGAATCATACAAAACTTACATACTTCCACTGACATCTTTCCATTGGGCTTCTAAAATAGCTCGCGGGTATCCATTGTCAGACAGTCAGCGGTGACAATAAGGCTCATGCCGAGAGGTTACTGATTTCCCTTCAGTTCGACTGAAAGTCTCCCCCCCCCCGTCTCTCAGTGAGCGGAGCGTGGCTCGTCAGCCGTAGTCAAAAGCCAGCTCCTGGGGAAGCGATACACTTAGCGACTTGAATGTCACCCCATTTAGGATTAATACTGACGTTTGGAATTGCTTCGGACGGCGCGTGTGTGCCTCCAGAGCAACGCTGAAAGAGGAGCTGGCTGACACCTTTAATTGCGAGCAGCCTGCATTGTGCCGCTTTCTCAGTGCGATCCCAGGATTTATGGGTTTTCTTTGTGCAGCCTCGGGTTTTTTTTAACGCTGCTGTTTCGGGCTTAACAGCAGCATTACGTCGGCACGATTCATTTGCTGAATAATCACAGGTAGCCCACCTGGCGTAAAGCTGGAATGATGCCATCTTTTACATGTGAAATCCATTCAAGCCTCTGTGGCAAACATTATTGATTTCTTCAAGTATATCTATCAAGCACGGGACTGTAAAGCTAAGCTAGCAGCTCCTTTTGTCACCAGACTCGTTTATCTGGCCTACATAAGGCGCGGCGTCGTGGAACTCGGGCGGGTCGCTCTCGTTTGCCAGAAATGGGCCACAAACGGGCCACAGCATAGGCACACGTTAGCCAAAAACAGACAGTGCGCCACATGTGCGACACTTTTTGGTTCACATGTGGATGAGCCGACGTGGAAAGCGGCCGCGTGTGTTTTGGAATATTTTGGCCATATTTGCATGCGGGCCACTCAGGGCTGGCATCCATTTTTTGGGCACCAGTGGAGGGCCAGCTTTGCCGGATGAATGTCCAGAAGAGGCCCGCGTCCATACGCTACATGGAATGCTAACCTTTGCTAATTAGTGAAAAACACAGTAGAGATGGGGCTGACGGAGATATCAGCAGTTTTTCCAGTTACGGTCATAAACCAAATAGCTGGATGAGCGGCGCCGATGGCGACTGCATGAAAAGTCGAGGGATCATTGAAACCGTCACATATCATCCTGCGGGTGACATGAATATCTGTCAAAGAAAATTTGTGACCCGCTCAATCACTTGAGACATTTTGGCTTCAAGCTACAAAATGTCGACGGCACTCTGACGCTGGAGCTGATATCCTGATATAACTGGAGTCATATCGAGCAGTCATGGCAATGTGTCCAAAAGCTGCTGACAATTTACGGCTGGACCGGAAGTGATGAACCGATAAACCTGCCGATGCCATCCGTAAAAGTCACAAAAGTGTTTCCAATGTTCTCTTTTTCACGTCTCTGCCGAATGAAATTCACCAAATAAATAATTAGGAAGCATAACCATGATAACAAATGACAAAGTGGCATTTTTTTTTTTTTTTTTTTTTTTTTTTGTTTTTTTTAATC
>CAAKHG010050837.1:7829-19835 GCA_901007715.1 Dactylopterus volitans
GATGAATGGGATGGATCCCGCATAATGTCACCGGAGGCCGCCCAGATTCCAGCTGTTGGTCCAGTTGGAAGCCGAGTCGTAGCACAAGAGGAGAGGAAAATGCATAATTTGTCACTGGATTCTCAAATATTAATTTGAGAAACAGCTTACATGGTTGGCTATGTGAGTTAGCATCCATCCTTTTCAGGCTGCTTGTGTATGTGTACCTGCCATGCCGCTTTCCCGATTGGCGCTATCATCGATTTTTCTCAAAGTGGGAGCGTCATTTGCTGAAAGAGCACAACATTGAAGACCCTAGATTTGCAAAATATTTATTTCAGTCACTTTTGCAACTACAGTGCAATCCGACGTCTTTTTGGAACAAGCGGAGTCGCCCCCTACTGGCCTCTAGGGCGAGTGCAAGGTTAAGGCGCATTGGCCTCACTCTTTGGCTGCGGCGGCCGTCCTCAACCGTCAGCGATCCAAACCTGTCTGATGTTGCCGCCGCTGCAAAGTTGTTGGACTCATCTTCCTCGCAGGTTTTTGCGGCTTGCGGTCGGTATTCGGGAGGGTCGACGGCGCCGCTCACGGCGTCCTGCGCCACAGCCGAGCGCCCGAGCTGCTGCTTAATGTCGAGATTAAATGCTGAGAAACAGACTCGGCCGCTTCTTCCTAAAGGAAACGGTCGCGCATGTAATTACGAGTGCAACAGTGCAAACGCTGGAAAAAAAGAAAAAAAAGTGGGCCCTTTGTCTTAACGCGCGTGCGTGCGTGTATGTGTGTGTGTGTGTGTGCGCGCGCGCGCGTGTGTTTAGATTGAGGCAGTAAAGACAGGGCTGCTTGAGATGACTGCTAATAGTTCACAGATGAAAGAGAGACTGAGCGGAAATTCAAAGGTAGCCAAGCAACAGGGTAATGCACACATCCACATTTTGCTCTTCCTCTCCCTCCTGCCTCTCCTCTTGCTTTTCAGCCCTCCTTGAACACACACACACACACACACACACACAAACCAGGCACATACAGGACTCTGTCATCATTCACCAGAGCAGAGGAACACAATGTTAAGCTCCTCTCCGCAGCCTCGTCCGCTGGGTCAGGGCGAAAAATAGAAGCTGGCCACAGACTCAGACGATGGCACCGTGAGGGGGGGGGCGGTTGAGAGTGGGGGAGGGAGGAGGGGGGTGCAGAGTGAGACAAAAGAGGAGGAAGAGGAGGTGGTGTGTGAGAACGGGGCGTGTCGGGCGACGTATACTCGCCCCCAGACTGCTGCAGTAGTTGTCGGCGAGGTATTTTAATAGGCTTCTGTCTCTATAAAGCTGCCTTTGATCATGCACTCAGGCTGCACGTGGATGTCGATACACCGGAAACAGACACCTGGTCACACTCTGAAGCCTGTCTGTCTGAAGCCTGTCTGTCTGCCTCTCTGCCTGCCTGTCTGTCTGTTACCTAGAACGCTTTTCTGTGAGTTTTTGCTCCAGTCCGCCAGACTCGCGGCTGCCGGAATTCAGACGATGCCGTTAAGATTAAAGCTCCTGCTTGCAGCATTAATTTACATCTGATGAACTGTTTATGGGCCTCCGCGCAGTCACTTGAAAGTGCTCTCATACACTGCTACCCCTAATTTTAGTGCCTCATACGACTGCTCTCAAAAGCCGCCGTGTCAGTGATTTTTGATATTTCCGTCCTGACGATCAATGTAGCTCGTAATACTCGCACGGCGTGCATGGAAAAGACTGTAGGTCGCGTTAAAGGGAAAATTCGCCACATTTTGTGTGTATTTTCCACTCAGTTTGGATGGTAAATGTGGTCAAGAGAAGCACGAAAGTCCCTCAGTGGGGCCTGCAGACGCCGCCATTCGACGTGAGGAAATCCCAGCTTCCGTGTTCGCTCCCAAACAAGTGTGACGCAGACGTTTGTGAGCAATGCATCCTGGTCCGAGAGGGCGCTGTCAAACGCTCCCGCCCCATCCCCACGCCTTCGCTATGTCCTATCATATCAGGTTGCGTGTCCACTGGCTGCCGTTTTCACAACCGCGCCGCCGTTGTTTATGCTGTTTAATGGCTCCGACTTTGCTGGTGACTCACAAACGTAACTGCACATAGGGGAGATATGCGTATCCACGTTAGGGCCCAAGCTGGCCCCTGGACGACCACTATTCTGCCCTCAGAGCGAGACAGAATGACCCATCCAGAAAACCATAAAAGGCTGTGACAGGTTAATGGATCTCAAGATAATTACAGTGAGACTGATTCCAACAGAGGGCGCTTTCACCATCTGACGCGCACTCGAGGCCCTCACACGCCAGAGGTTAACGGGTTAGAGTCATTCCCTGTGGTGGGTTGAACAAAACTTTGCAGTTAATGAAGGAACTTCATTGAGTGTGGACGTGGCGCTTCGATGAACAGCCGAATCTGCAGTGCCGCTGCTGGGCAGCTGTGACGCTGCGGCGTCGGTCACAAAACACGGCCGATATTCGCCTTCGCCTTGCTGACTTAAGCTGACGACATGGCAGACTAGAACACCCCCCCGCCCCGCGCAGAGGTCAGAATCTGAAGTTCGTGGGCTCCAACTGCAACGACGCGAAGCTGTAAATCAAATCTTCCCTTTGACAAATAAAATGTTCTGCGTTCAAGATGAGTCAGCACTTTAGCCTGAAAGTAAATCCAGCGCGATAAGAGATGAGTATGCACGCAAACGCACCAACAGACAGGTGCATCTCGGCCCCGATTGGTCATCTCGCTGACTCCCCAGGGGGAAGGAGGCGTGGGGGAGAGAGGGGATAAGGAGGGGGGGGGGCAGGTCGGATGATTATTCCCAAGCCGGAGTTCAACCTGGTGCGACTGATTGCATCGTTTCATGTGTACCCCAAATGGAGCTCATAAAGTTGCCACTCTACAAAGCCCGGCCCCCTGCGGGTCATTTGATATTACTGCCAACATATGTGTGTGTGTGTGTGTGTGTCTGTGTGTGTGCGCGCGCACATGTGTGTCAGCAGGTGGGAGGTATGTACGCTCGCAGCACATACAGCTCTTGTTTGTGCGCGCCGGCATGTTTGCCGATGTGTGTGTGTGTTTGTGCGCGCATGTGCACGTGCCCTCGTGCACGTGAAGGCCATAATCAGCTCCAGATGATTTTGAGTGTCTGCCAGCGTCCCAGAATAGCAGCGCTGGTTTCCCTGCAACCCTCCGGCTGGCCTTGGCAAATATTTTAGCAACTCCATGTTTACCTTCACACTCCTTCGCCCTGGCTCGCTCGGCGCGCCGCCGCTTCCCTGCCTCTCTGTCGAATAATAATCTGCATATTCATCGCGTGCGACGGCCCGGGGCTCGACGGATGAAGCGCAGCAGCAGCAGCAGCTCCTCCTCGATGGGACGAGCTCCATATGCTGCTCGCATCTCCACACGCACGCATCACCGCCTTTCACGGCATCGCCCGCTCTGTCGCCCGCCGTGTTTATCCCGGACAGGCCGGACGCATAAACGCGGCTGACGCAGATCCAGGCAGCGAGTCATTCCTCCGCACGAATCGATGACATGTTCCAGTCCTGCCGACCGGCCGCCCCGATCTGAAAGCCAACAGTGTGTTAATCGCAGGGTGACTCGTCACCTTGGAAACGCTAATCTGTGTTCGAAATGGGCGTCAAAGTGGCCTCCATCTCCAGACTAAAGATGGCGGTCGGGGGTTGGTCGAGCGTCTTCTCTTATGTTCATGTATAAAGTTGTGCTTTCAATTTTTTTTCCCCTGGTTTCTCTGCAGTGCCGTCCTTCCAAAGGCAGGAGGCGGGGCTACTGCTGGTGCGTGGACAAATACGGGCAGCCCCTCCCCGGATACGACGGCAGGGACCGTGATGAGACACAGTGCCACAACCCGGAGAGCAAATGAGAGGATGGAGGGACGGCGAGTGGAGAGAGGGAGGAAAAATGGGGATGGGGCGGAAGGGTGGGGGGGCGAAAGGAAAAAATTAAGAAAGAAAGAAAGAGCCTGATTTGCTCTTGCATGTAGTTTTATGTAAACATTTGAAGGAACTCTGGATCTTCTGATTTCAGGTCCCATTAGTTGTTTTTACTTCTTTTTTTCTTTTTCTTTTTTTTGAGAGAGGGTTGGGAGGGACTTTTGGGAGGGGAGAGGGGCGGGGAAAGGGCGGAGCACAGCCAAGCTTCCTGTCCGTCACAGGTATCTGTCTCTCCATCCTTTCTTTATAAAAAAAAAAAAAAAAAAAAGATTTAGCTAAAAGCTGAGCAAAGAGAGAGAGAGAGAGAATTCGATCATCTGCACTATCCTGTTAGCGGGAGGGGGGAGGGACTTTTCCACTCACTTTTAAAGAGGACTCGTTTGCGACTGTGACCCCGCCCTCCCCTTTCCGGAAAAAAAAAAAAAAGAAAAGCGAAACGCACCGCCATGCGCGTGTCCGTCGAGGGCTCGCGCGCCTTCACGTGTGCGAACATCCGCATAACGTACGTGTGCACGGCTGCATGTGTTTGCGAGATGCGTGTGTGCGTGCGCGTGTGTGAGTCGCTGCCCCCCCACCCCCCCCCACCCGTCCACCAACAAGTGTTTATTCATGTAAATACAGTGTGTGTCCTTCAGCTGTGAGCGGCGCCCGTCCTCAGGCCCTGTTCCATTAAACAATGCAGACGAAAATGCTCTCTGGCTCAGGGTCCGTTTTGAAGTGAAGGATTATGGGACAGCAGGGCTTCTTATCACGCACGTCCGCCGCTGCGTCGGCCCTCCTCGCTGCCTCTGGCTTGTCCTTCTCCCTGCGTTGGGTCTGCAGGCGTGAAGGAAGGGACGCAGACCAAGCAGCCACGGTGCCTTACACCTGACCTCTCGATGCCTTCACCCTCCGGAAGGTCTTTTGAGCATCGAATACTCCCCCACGAGGCTCGAAACGTGCACTGGTGCTCATTGGTCGCTTGCAGAGAGGACAACAGCAGCCCGGTCTGGTCAAGTCTGGATTCACCGCAGCTACAGAAGATGGGTGGCATCCAAACATCCCAAAGAAATTGCAGAATAACCCACCTCTCATCGCGAGAAAAAGAAAGAAAGAAAAGTCAACTAACTGCACTATGTCTGGCAGCCATTCTGAGCTGTGATTGGAGAAGGTTTGGGACCTCCTGGAGGCATGAATCAACGGCAAGGAAGCCTGGCCGGCACGACGTCTAGGTCCACTCCTGCGTCCTGGTTTGTCCGGATCCGAGGTGGATTCGTAGAAGTCCGCAAGGAGTCTGCGTAGATTCTTCCTCATCCAGGTCACGGCAGTCTGAAGAACCTGGGCAGAACTTGACTCGTGTGACCCTAAAAACCCCCCGCGTGACGTGGACTCTCAGGTGACCCTCCACGACCCTCCCAGGTGTCAACAACCCCACGAGAGGTTGAAATACCCGGGACTCCGCGCCGGCCAGCCGGAACCGCAGAAGGCTTTTGCGCCAGAGGTGAAACGTCCTCCAGCGCCCCAAAAGAAGCCCGGCTGCCTTCTAACCCGAGTCCCCGTGTTACTGCGACCGGATCCAAGCGAACTACAGCTGCAGCCACACAACCTTTCCTTCCTTCCTTCTGTCTTTCTTTCTTTTTTTTGTTTTAAGCTGACTGGGGGCGAGAATTTAATACCCAAAAGATAAACTTCCAGCGGAGTAAGATCACATGCTGCCTCTGCGGCCGCAGGGATCCGTTTGTTAGGACAGGCCGTCCTCTGCCACGTCACGAAATGTTCCCGTCCGTCCACGGCCCCTTTTTTCTTTGTCTGTCCCAGCCCATTGTAGTTCCAGCCCGCCCTTTTATGTCCTCATCTCGCGCCTTGAATCTCTGTCCGTCACGCAGATCCGGTGCTGAGGTCCTCCGGTCCTTCGTGTCTTGACCCAAAACTTAGCCGGTGACTCTGTGCCTGACCCTCCGACCCTCGCATCCCTTCCCCCCCGTGTCCGACCTCCTCCTCCTCCAGCACCCTGCCGCCCTCCGGTCCACTTCCTGTCAGCGGTGCAAGCCCTGGTGTAGGCCCGTCGGAACCGGGCGAGCCCGGTGTGACCGGCTCGCTCTGCCGCGGGTGCCAGCTGTCCCCGATGCTTCAAGCACAAGCACAAGCACTTAAAGCACTTTAGCTGCGCCGCTTCTCCTCACTGCATGCAGTTAAAGAAAATTGGACCTATCCGCATCTGCATACCTTTCCCTGGAGGTAATGCGAGATGGAACAGCGCGATACTGCAAGAAAACAATAATAACGCAGGATGGGGGAAAAAAAAAAAAAAATCGGAGCTACACCAGGACTTCTGACAGCGAACCCAGCGAAGAGACCCCCCCCTCAGAAAAAAAAAAAATGTTTCCATTCAATGCAACTATTTTTCTTTTGTTGTTGTTGTTGTTTTTGTTTCTTTGAAAAACGCTTGTATGATCTTATGCCAACAAGTCTCCACAAGGTGGACACAGCACCAAATATGCATTCACACGAGTGGTGGGGGGTCTGCGGGAGGAGGCGTGGTCCTCCCCGAGGAGCTTCCTGCCCGATGCTCTCCCACATCCTGTGTAAAAGACTTGAAAAGTGGAGAGAGTGCCGACGCGGAATGCTTGCCCAGTAGCTTGGTAGCATGAAATCGGCTGTACACTTCCTTTAATAGACAGCGGCGACTTACAACCAAGCGTGTTGGTGCTACACCCCATCTGCTCAAAGACTTGATGTGAGGGGCGGAACATACGTACAAATATGTTTAAGCTATTCCCTCCCCAATATTTGTAAGTGTGTCTTTATATATATATATATATATACATATAAAATATTATTATTATTATTTCCTGGCCAGCTATGTGTCTGACTAGACATCATGTACAGTACTTTAAAAATGAAAAAAAAAAAATGAAAAAAAAATATTTATCTAAGAAAGAACTATAAGCTGATCCAAACTAGGTTTTCTTTCGAACAATTCAGTGACTCACCGATTGCACAGCAAAGTCTATATGATTCAGTGTATCTTGGGGACTATAATCACTAATGAATGTTTTATTTTATTTTATTTTTTTTGGATGAACCCTTTTTTTTTTTTGTTCCCTGCGTCGCTCAGCGGCGTCGCTCCTAAGCTCCGTGACCAGCGGGCGAATCCATATCTATGTCAGTCAGACACTCAGGTCTTCTGGTCGTTCAGAGTTCCCGTGGCCTCGCGAGGCCGGTGAACCTCTCACCTCTCAGTAAAGTCACGCCTCTCCATGCACACCCGGCCATCCCGCCTCAGCCAGGGTCACGCTTCTGTAATTTACACTTTTTTAATTATAATTTTTTTTTTCTTTTTCTAATTTTATTGTGTACTTTTTTCCCTGCTGGCCACATTAAGAATCTCTCTGTTCACGGGTAAATGTGTTTTTGTTTATCCTTTAAAGGGTTTTTTTGTTTGTTTTTTGTCATTCAAGCTTTTTTTTTTTTTTTGTTCGTGATACTAAACTAGAAATCTCACAGCTATCATTTTGTCTGAGAAAGGAACTGTTTTGATTCAAAATATAATTTGTATTTAATGTCTTTTTTTTTTAAATAAAAAGTGAACACGTCCTCCGTTTCTGGGTTGTTTGTTTTTTTTTTAATTCTTCTTCCTCTTCCTCGTCTGCGTTGTCATCGGCTGCTAATAAATCTGCCGGACCTTGATCCCTGCGGGCAATCAAAGGCACAATTTTGCTCCTGTTGAATGCAATCAGGCTCCCCTCAGTCTTGGAATGTGTCAATAAGGATAAAGCAAAGGTTCAATTTGTAAAGAACAAAAATAAACGTGGTGGTGCCAGGCAGGCTGGCAGTGGGCACCAGGGGTTGAAAGTGGATTCCTGGGCCTGACCACGGCAAACAGAGAGCAGGTCAAAAGGCAGCGCGGAGCGGCAGCGTGTCCTGGCAAACCGTCTAAACTTAGACAAGGACTTCCACCTGAGATCATGGCGATAACGCGCAAACACACCGAATGTAGACAAATGTGCAGCAGGAATGCGCGCTCACACACACTCACACACACTCACACAAGCTCATGTTCTGATTGATGCTTGTGCGCACAGAAAAACACACACGTGGTACATAGGCTATGCTGGGTTACTCTGAGAGGTGTCCCCAGTGTTTTGGTGGTCCCACTCTTGTGCATTAGGTTGACCAAAATATTAGGGACACCTCTCAGTTGAACCCCTGCATCCCAAAATTACAGCCCCAATACAGAAAGGTGTCCCAAAATATTTGGTGACCACGGGGTTACCCCAATGCATGAGAATGTGATGACCAAAATATTAGGGACACCTCTCTGATCTCTCAGTAGATTATCTGCATCAAAACTTTACAGTTCCAATACCAAGAGGTGTCCCTAATGTTTTGGTCACTCCAATGCATGACGTGTGATGACCAAAAATATTAGGGACAGGCCGGTGTCCCATCACACATCACTCCAATGCATGGTGTGTGATGACCAGATTATTAGGGACACCTCTCAGCAGAACCCTGCATCAAAATTTTACAGCTCCAATACTGAGAGGTGTCCCTAATGTTTCGGTCACTCCCAATGCATGACGCGTGATGACCAAAATATTAGGGACAACCCCAAAAATCACAAATTGCAGTCCCAGTAACAATCGTTCAGACATGTCGACACCTGCCTCACACAAAGTCAACAAAAAACCCTCCTGCAGGGAGAATTTACAGCAGGGCAAACATGCGGCGGTCATAATGTTATGGCCGATGGGCGCACATAAGGGAGGCGGGGAGCGCACGGCTGAGGTTAATGTTTTTATTAAATATATCACCTTTTTTTTTTTTTTCTTACATCTCAATTACAAAAGTGTACATACACACACACACACGAGTGAGCAGTTAGTCACTTTGGAATATAGACTCACACAAAACAACCAATTTCTCCCTCCAACAGCAGCATGTAGATAGGAGGCCGAGCCCGCCGCCGCCGACGAGCCGGCGTGGCGCTCGGCCTTTGTGGTCATGTGTTCTTGGTCAGAGAGAACAGCAACACCCGAAGTCACATCGCAAGTCTTGTTTTTGTTTGTTTGTTTGTTTTTGACAGACACGCCGCTGACGACAGACACACAAAGATCGGAGGTAGGCAAATGTAGAAATACCCGTCTGAGAGGCGGCGCGTGCAGGGGGGAGAGGGGGGAGCGAGGGGGCGCCGCCTGTCATGCTATCTGCAACCCCATGGAATCATGGGAAGTGTTTTCTTAGGCTGTTTAAGGATTCCAGACAGAATGTCACATCAAGGGTGGTGTGGGGGGAGGGGAGAAAACAAAAACAAAGACAAAACAATGTGAAAATTAATATATAATAATAAAAAAAAACATTTAGTCATATTTCAAATGACATTTGGACACTCAGTGCTTTTGTTCTTGCTTGGTTTGTCACAAACCAAACCTCCAGACGACTCCTCAGGGGCAGAGCGAGCTCAACTCAGCAATGGAGTTCCTCAGGGCCAAGATACATATATACACTTTATACACCCATAAAAATAATAATAATAACAACAACATTAAGGCCAAAAAAGGTATAAATACTCATGAAATAATTACAAATAACAAATAGAATGTATTAAAGTTGAAATAAATAAGGCTGAAGTAAATGCATCAATATTAAAAATCTCCTTTCGGACACACAAAAATAGATTTTTTTTTTTCTCTTTGGGACGGGTGTTGAAGGGGTGGGGTGGGTTGGGGGGCAGGGGGGTAGTCGGGGTGGTTGGGACCCACAGTCCCGCAATGACAGTGTACCTGAATCAAACACCACCATGGACAAGATCAATAAATAAACAGATATCAAAACAAAAATTAAAAAAAAAGGAAAATCAGTGGCTTCTTCTTCTTCTTCTTCCTCTTCTCCTGCTGCTTGCGAGATCTGCCCGGGCGGCGGCGGCGGCGACCGGCCGATCCCTCGCCCCTCTTCAAGGACACTCGTCTTCTGCGGGCAGGTCGGTCGACCCTAAAAGCTTCTTGCCGTTCCAGGAGTTCACACACCAGCATCGACCCCTCTGCCCGTCCAGAGCCGATTCACACTGCGGGGAGACAGGAAGCCGCCTTTGAGTTCCAGCCGCTCGCAGAACTCACACACACACACACACATTTTAAAGCTGCACTGTTGCCCTAATGCCCTCTCTTCCTCTCTCTCTCTCACACACACAAAACCTGTGGAGATTGTTGCACTCCAAAAAAAAGAAGAAGCAGAAAGCACATTTGCCATGGGGGTGGAGGGTGTGGGTGGGGGGGCACTGACCTGCTTGGGCTTGTAGAGGCCGTGTTTGTCACAGTTGGGGAGGTAGAACCTGGTCAGCTTGTCCCCGAGCCTCTGCTGGGACCTGGCGATCTTCTCCAGAGCCCTCTGCAGCTCCACGTGACAGGGCCCCTGCGAGGAGGAGGAGGAAGAGGAAGAGGGGAGCAGCAGCAGGTGAGTGAGGGGTTGTAACCGGTCACCGACGCCGATTTGTTATCGGCGAGCACGTGGGGCCGACATCGAGCCACATATGAAACTTGTATCAACGCGCATTTTCTGCCTCTGCCCTCCCCGCTCGTTCGTTCGCAAAAAGGCACGCGAGCTCCCCCTTGTGGCGGCGCACTGGCTGTCTCTACACACACGCACACACACACACACACACACACACACACCAC
The DNA here is from genome assembly GCA_901007715.1 of Dactylopterus volitans. Classification (NCBI taxonomy): domain Eukaryota; kingdom Metazoa; phylum Chordata; class Actinopteri; order Syngnathiformes; family Dactylopteridae; genus Dactylopterus; species Dactylopterus volitans. Next base: position 18,420 of record CAAKHG010050837.1, read on the forward strand.
CCTTCCCTTCCCCTCCCCCCACCCACCCACCCCAGCACACGCACGCCGCCACCACCACCCCAAGAAAAGAAGACGAAAAAAAAAAAAAAAAGACCCCAAACTTTTAAGCAACATATTTCACACGGAGCACTTCAAGGATCTCGCGCGTGGACGCCGCTCCGGGTCCGGGTCTCACCTGCTCCACCAGTTTCCTGCGGATGGCGACGAGTTTGGCTTTCATGCTCTCCTGAGCGTCGGCGGCCGCCCGCGGGTCGTAGGGCCTGCTGTGGCCGGGGAGGTAGTGGCTGCTGGAGCCGGGCTCCGGCACCATGGCCGTGTTCTCCATCTCGGTCTCCGGCTCTCCCTGATCTGCGGAGGGGGGACACGAGTGGCCGTGAGGAGGAGCCGGCTGGGCGTCACGGTGGATGGAGAGGCCGTGCGTTGTGTTTTTTTTTTTTTTTTTTGTTTTGGGATGGGGGGGTATCGGGGAGAGGGGAGGGGGGTCGTAATGACCTGGATTTGCTGGATGTGGTGACGCGGACGCGCGAGTGTGGAGGTGCCTACCTTGCGTCTGGGGCTCCGGGGTCGGCGCCGGCTCGCGGCTCTCGGCGCACACGGCTTGTCCCCGGGTGAGGGAGTGCAGCGGCCGGGGGTCGCCGGGTCTCGGGGTGCACCTCAGTCCGGAGCCGCACGGCGCCGTGTAGATCCCGCACGGCTCGCCAGCCTTGAGGGCGCAGGCGAGGCAGCATCCGCAGCCGGGCTCCCGCAGCACCTCGGCGCAGCCGGGCGCCACCGCCGGACACTGGCTCAGCCGCTCCGGGGAGCACGGGGCGCAGCGGATCGGCTCCGGCCCCGCCAGGGGGGACCCCCGCGTCCCCGCGGCCAGCACGCAGCACAGCGCCGCCGCCGCCGCCACGACGCGCCTCGCGTATAATCCACCCGTGGCCAACATAGCTGAGTCGGACACCGGAGCGTGTGCGGAGTAGAAGACGCGCAGAGTAGAAGACGCGCAGAGTAGAAGACGCGCAGCGTAGCCAAAGGTGCGCCGGTTCTCGCTCAGTTGAGTCTTGGATTATTATTATTTTTTTTTTTTGTTGGTTTTGTTTTGTTTCGTTTTGTTTTGGGGGGGTTGAGAAATGTCTAAGCGTGCGTTGCGCGCAGCCGTATTTATAGCCCGGCGAGTGTTTGACGCATCGGCGTTATGAATGATTTCTGGAAAAAAAGAAGGTGTAATGACAGGACGCGCGCTGATTGGCCCGCGCGCGGCGGTCACGCAACTCATTTGAATGCAACGACCCGCGTCGGTGTTTATTTTGGAGCGGCCGGTGCGTGCACGTAGGGCGGCCGAGTGACGACACCACTGTTTGATGTTGCAATCAGAGCCCCCCCCCCCCCCCCCCCCCCCCCCCCCCCCCACCCCCCCCCCCCCCCCCCCCC
>CAAKHG010050843.1:6577-16825 GCA_901007715.1 Dactylopterus volitans
GGGATGGAGGGGGCTGGAGGGGGGCGGCCCTCGTAAACGACGATTGACGGCCACGGCTTGTCATGCGTTGCTAAACACCGTGAATCTACTACTTCCTGTTTGGCCTTTTCAAAACTAAACGCACGTGTGTTTTTTTTTTATTTTTTATGTCATATTCCGTTGGTTCCACCGGGTTAGTTTTTAGTTGCCATTTGAGCGCAATATGTGACAAAATCTAACGTTTTTTTTTTTTTTGTAAATATTGAAAAAAAAATAAGAATTTGAGGGAAAAACAACGTAGCAAAACAATTTCATTTGGAGGTAAAATGTTCAACTTGCAAACAATTTATTAGTCTCTAATTCATTGTTATTTCTGATTCTTTTTCACTGAGTGTTTAGCAGCTTTGCCTCCCGGAACTTTCGCTGGCAGTTCTAATTCTCTCACGATGGGCGGGGTTTCTCTCCGGCGGTGCGCCCTCATTGGCCAGCGAGCTTTTGAGTGACAGCTCGGCGCCGAGGACCTTGCTCTGTGCAGTAAGGGAGAGTAATATCACACATCATAAACTCCATTTGCGTGATCTTGCCTGACGCAAAGGTGTCTTAACATGGATGAAGTGCTATAAAAGCTCCTGTGTGCAGCGCAAACACCTGACGTATTATTATACTGATGTTAGAAATGGCCCGTAAAAAGTTGTACACCAAGAGTTGGAGTACTCTTCCTTGTTAAGTGGTATCACATCAAAAAATGCTCCCAAACTTCCGAATTCCAAACGTCCAGCATTGAGTTGATGCTGATGCCTACGCCACGGCCTGGCATGCAAGCCCTCTAAGAAATGTGACTTCACTTCATGGCCACAAATAGTGTAAGACCCGACTGGCCGCCGCGGCGTCATTTCTGCTGCTCCATCTTCTCTGCTCACTGTTGCTGGATCTGGCAACTTCTCTGACCCATGTGAAGACGTTTCCCTTCAGAAGCACTTGGTGTCAACGAACTTAAAAAAAAAAACTACTTTCCATTGAATGCAGCAGCATCATCGTTATACTGGCCAGATTTCCCACAAAGTGCTTTTTTTTTAAGAAGAACTGCCTCTAGATGTGTCTGAAAAGTCACTAAAGTGTTGCCACAGCAACAGTGAACCAAGATGACAGAGCAGCGGGACTGATACCATGTTGACCGCTCATTTTTACATATTTTTTTCCTCGTTCACATTCTTATCTTTGTTAAGATGTTTTTGTTTTGATTTTTAATATAAATTTCTTCTCTTAACCTGGCACGGATCTAAATCCATAGTGGTTCCCCTCAAGGAACATTTCGATCCTTTAATGTTACATTCAGTGAATCCCCAGAACAATCTCTCTAGATTACACAAAAAATAGTTATAAAGAAAAAGGAAAGGATGTAGTATTTATCTGTTGTTGAACCGGTTCAACTATGAACTGTTCCACTTTTGAAACACATTTATTCTTTTGTTCAACTTTTAAATTACCTTTAAACTTTGTATAATACTAAGCTTTTTCTAAAGAAATTGTACCTCTGAATGAATGTACATGCGTCAAACATCGCTTATTTTAAGCTTTTTTGCTTTGATTGCTCCATCGCCACGGCAACCATGCTTTTTGATAGACTATGATGTCATGCAGTCATCACATCAACGCAAACTAAACTATACATGGGATACATTAATTTGTGTATCTTTATACACACACACTTGTATAAATAGTGTGAATTTATTGTTTATTTGATGTTTTTTTTCAGTCATTCTTTTCAGCATCGATTCATTTTCTCACCCCACTCGTTTCTTCTCTGCCCAAACTGCCGGGATCGTCCCAATAGGGAGCAAAATCCACTTAAGCGTCTATGAAATACATAGCATGATACACATGCACATCCTTCCAGTTCCTCCACAGCCTGTCCATCATATATTAGATTTGTTGTAAACCTGTTTGCCATCAGCCTTTTTTTCTGGCTCCATCTCTCTTCCCTCATCTCTTCATTCCTCCTCTGCAGCCTATGTGTCTCCCTCGTGGTTTTTTTTGTTCTTTGCTGTTTTGGTCACCATGACGGCCAGCTGCCCGGTGATCGCTTGGTGTAAATGCGTCCCTGGACTTGCTGCATAAAGAAGATACACTGATCGGTGACAACATAATCGACCACCTGCCTAATATTGTGCAGGCCCGGCTTTTGCCGCCAAAACAGCCACCAGCAACCAGCAGTTGACACATGGACTCCACCTGTGTGCTATGGTTTCTGGTCCAAGATGTTCGTAGCAGATCCTTTAAGTTGTCCACTAAGTCCTGTAGGTTGTGAGGTGGGGCCTCCATGGAGGGGATTTGTCCGTCTAACACACCCCACAGATGCCTGATTGGATTGAGATCTGGGGGATTTGGAGGCCAAGTTAACACCTTGAGCTGGTTGTTGTGTTCCTCAAATCATTCCTAAACCATTGTTGCTTCACGGCAGGGAGCGTTAACCTGCTGGAAGAGGACGCTGCCATCGGGGAATAACGTTTGGGTGGACATCCAACAGTGCTTAGCTAGGTGCTACGTGTCAAAGTGAGATCATGAATGGCAGGATCCAAGGTTTCAGTAGAGCATTGCCCAAAGCGTCACAGTGCCTCCGCCGGCTCGCCTTCTTCCCATAGTGCATCCTGGTGCCATGCGTCCGCCAGGTAAGTGAGGCACACATGCTTGACCATCCAGGTGATGTGAGAGAAAACACGATTCATTTTTATTCCATTCCTCCGTGGCCCAGATGAAGGCGCCAGCGCTTTCAGCAGTGGACAGGGGAAAAATAGCTTATATCTTAATACATTTCCATAAGAGTGTTAGATTTTCTCTTGACTATATGCATTTCTCCAACCTTTTGGAGTGACTTTACAAATTTGCATATGTGAGGATATTTTTGATTCATGTGTACCGAAAGAAGCGGAATTTCTTTACGAATGACTGAATCAACTGATGGTGCATTCGACGCCGAGCCCCTCAATGAATGAATTCAGCTGTATCTAAATTGACATTTTAATCCATCAAAACAGCAGTCCAAGCACATATTCTTAGCGCTTACGTCGTTTCAATTAATCCGATATGTCTTCATCGACATCTGCTGGGGATGCTGCGCTACTACATCGCCTCTCCAATTTCCGTCAGGCACTGTGCGCGCCACCTCACGGTGACGCTGTTTTGGTTGTAGAAGGACCCTCCATCGTCGGCTTTTCGTTGGGGGAAGTTGTGTGTAAATTTAAAAAAAAAAAAGTATCCATCTGAATTCAGAATCATCCCATTTCACACGCCGGTAAATATGATATTCTTCAAATCTGCATCGTGTCCGCATTCAAACGCGCGTTGTATGGGTGGTGCGTGCGCACGATGTTTAGCGGCGGAGCGCGATAACCGTTGAGAGCGAAAAAAAAAAAGTGGCGCTTTGTATCACCTGCGAACGAGCGGCGAACTAAACGCAACGGGCCGCGCTTTTGCGTCTAGTTTTATTTTTTTCGCAAATATTGTTCCGAGTCGCAAGGATCGCCATCGTTGTGTTTACGACAAAAAAAATGTGCGCAGTTGGTGCACAGAAGCCCCCTGGCCGGGCTCGGTTGAACGTTAGCGGCGTCTCCTCCTCACAAGGGCGCCAGATCTCCATTTGAAAATACCTCTTTAACTGTTAACCTATTGCTCACCGGCCCAGAAAAAAAAACCCTCCTTGCAGCCTAGAAGGCGTGTTCGCCCCCAAATGGAGGCCCGCATTTTGCACATTTTTTCCCCCGACCTGAATGCATTAACCGGCTGTTTTTCCCTCCCTTTCCCGCAGATTGTAGCCAGGTCGAGCGCCCTGGGAGACGCGAGTGAGGAAGCCGCACACGGGGAGCCATGTTTCTCTACAACATCACCTTGCAGCGCGCCACCGGCATCACGCACGCCATCCATGGAAACTTCTCCGGTGAGTTTGCTCGTTTCTGCTGCGAGCTGCTCCCCGGTCCCTGCCTGGCTGGGACTGCTCTGGGCACCCACGCTGCCCCCTTTCTGCGCCGAGACCACCACCTGGTCCGGCTGGACCAGTTGAGAGTGGTTTTTAAGGCCGCAGCTCAGGTGCTGCTGATGTCCACCCAAAGGGCAGATGCCTCAGAGCCCCCCTCCACCTGTCCATAAGTGTATTTGCCCTTCAGGATATCATTGGACCCCCAAAGATTTGCTTAAGTGTGGAATAATGTGGAATGATTATAAGGCATATAAAGCCCAATACATGACCTGTTTTCTTTTTTTTCCCAATTTTTTTTGGGTTAAGTAATATGGATTTTCATTGTATCAGATGTCCATGGAAAGAGAGGGACTGCGGCATCAAAACTTGCGCTACAGTTTTGGCCTGATTTAGTTTCCGAAATACCGCAGTGTGCAGGCATATTCTGTCACTTTGTCGATATAATATCTAAAAGAATGGTTTAAAATACCCACAGCCTTTTTGATGGATAAATGGCAATAGTTTACAAAGATCGAAGACAATTTTGCCTTTTTTTTTTTTGAGCAATATGCTTGTTTTGCTTTGTAAGCCCAAAATGAGTCTCCTCTCCCGATTTCTGAGAGGAGTCCGTGCGCAGTCCGGTAGCAGATGTAAACACCCTGCTGCCTGACCGGTTTGGTTATGCTGAGGAGGTGTACTGTTGTCCATGATTGTGCAGCATCCTTCTCTGCACAACCAGTCGCGGTGGGGCGGTGGGGGGTTCTGATGTCACTGGCTCCGATACTGCCGCTGCCCCAACAGCCACCTGCAGAAAAAGAGACTGGTGAAGCATGTGCAACATGGTCCTCTAGGGTCTGCTCCATCCCTTCCTGTGTGCAGCCTCGGTGTTGCACTCCCAGTTCAGTCTGTTTGTCAAACTGAACACCGAGGTACTTGTAGTTCTCCACCACCTACACGGAAATGGAGCCCAGTGTAGTCCTGGTTCGGGATGGATGTATCTCACCGACACCACGTGGTCCCACACCGTGCCACAAAGCGGTTGACGAGTTGCCCGTACTCGGCCTCCTCTCCACCGATGACATGCCGCACCGCTGCGGAGTCGTCTGAGAGCGGAGGTGGAGGTGTCTAATTGCATCTGGCAGGATTGTGCTGGAGAAATCAAAGAGTGGGATCTCAGCTTTTCTCCCACCTACTTCCCCTGAACCTTGAATCAGGTGATTGCCTTCATTCCCGGCCACACCCCCTTAATGTCGATTTGCCGGAGCTTGTAGTCCAGCTTCTCCCTGCGCGTATCCGTGCTCTCCCTTAGCCTCACGTTCAGCTCCCTCTGCACATTCCTCAGCAGATCGGTTCCTGTCCCCCTCCCTGTATAGAAGCACCTTCAGGTCACTGGTGCTTGTTGTTGGAGGAACATCTCACTGCACTGGTTGGTATGCAGTTGCCCAAGCACAACATGTTGTACTTTCTTAGTCATTGAGTTGGAGCTCACTGAGTACATCCCAGTCTGTGGCCTCAAAACACCCCTGAAAAAGTTTTGTTTGCTTCCTCTAACCACGTCCTCACGGCCCCTGAGATCACATGTTGCTCTAGACCAATGGGAGTGTACGTGGGGTAGAGGAGGACCAGGCTGTGGTCTGATCACAGCTGTGCGCATTTTTGACATTTGCATGCAAAAAATCCAGGATCTTGTCTTCTATGGTGGGGCAGTTGAGCAACTGGCAACAGTTTGGCCGGAGTGGAGACAGACGTATGATTGAAGCCTTCAGAAAATGGCTGTGAACGCACTTGGGTTTTATGCCTGCAATCTGGCAACAACGGAATGAGTGACGTCACATGGCGTGTCCGCATCAGCTGATGGTGGAACGTAACCGGCGACAACACCCGGGGACTCCCTCAGCAGATGGCACGGCCGCAAGCTCACAGCAAACAGTAGAATCTCCAGGTGACAGAAGCATTCCTTCACAGTGACACGTCAGGGATTACACCATCTGTTGTTCACATATACCGCAACCCCCCACCCCGCCCCCTCCTTCTTTTTCTGTTACCATTCACCTTGCAGTCTCTGTCAGCCCAGACAGTCCGTGCCCTGCAAAGATGTCTGTGCACATTCTCATCTTCCAGGTCATAGGTGGATTCAGTCTGAAAGCGGGGGTCAGTAAAGTCGGGGACCGGAATGCATTCTTGCAGCCTCGTCTCTATGAATCACACAGCAATATTCCCTCTGTGTTCTCTTTGGCCACCCGAGCTTGTCCATGCCGCTCGCCGGTGACCTCACATTGCCCATGACAGTCGAAGGAGGAAAGGTCTATACCTCGTCCTCCCACATGCGTAGCCATGGTAATTTAGCGCAGCTTGTGTCAAACGGCAGTGACATTGCCAGACAGCTTTCTCAGTCACAAAGTATCCGTTGTCGGTTTCAAAGTAACCCTGCTTGATGTGTTTGGCGGATAGGGGGAGAGAAAAACCCCACAAGAAATGGTAGAACGCACAATATGTTAACAGGACCTGGTCTTATCTAGCGTGGTGCCATGTTGTTGAAAATGCTCAAGGGGATGTCATCAACACTTAGAGGGTGAACTCAGAATTTTAGCTACTAAACATATATTAACCTGCTACGTCGGCTCCATTTTTCTCCAGAACTGAAAAATCCTATCCTGTGGTTTTGTTATTGTGCAAATCAATTTGAGAAAAAAAGACCTATAGGTTTTGTTTTCAGTTCCAAGCAGCTGCATGAAACATCCTGAAGGAGATGTTTGTGTCTCCATAGGAACCAAGATGCAGGAAATCGTCGTCTCCAGAGGAAAGATCTTGGAGTTACTGCGTCCGGATGCCAACACAGGAAAGGTGCACACTCTGCTCACAGTGGAGGTGTTTGGAATCGTAAGGTCTCTGATGGCCTTCAGACTCACTGGAGGAACCAAAGGTATGAAACCAAATGAACATGCACAGTGCATCGGTTTGTCAGCGCGTACCTGTAACTCTTACGTTGCATTTATGTGTGCTTGTAGATTACATCGTTGTCGGGAGTGACAGCGGTCGCATTGTCATCTTGGAATATCATCCATCAAAAAACATGTTTGAGAAGGTTCACCAGGAAACGTTTGGGAAGAGCGGCTGCCGGCGCATCGTCCCAGGACAGTTCCTCGCCGTGGACCCCAAAGGCAGAGCCGTCATGATAGGTGCGAAACTGGTGTCAAGAGTTTGAATGTTTGCATGCAGTACATGTTGACCTAAATAAGAATGTACCAGCGTCTGTGTACCTTCAACTGAAGTATTCTGCGGTTATGTTTTTCTGTTAATATTATTTTAACTAGCTGGCACCTGCCCAGCATAGCAGATTCTTTATGGATGCATCACGGTCACTGATTCTGACAATCCAAAATATCATGCCATATTGGAAGTTTCATCATTGATGAGCATTACACGCACCAGTCATCAGAGAGCCTCACCATGAACACATAGGCGCGTTTCTCGGACAGACGTCTTTTATGACGATTTCAAACACAAATATTTCATATTCATCCGGTCTAAACTCCCTTTTAGAGAATCTGTGATTTAACTGCAGCAGCGTCAGACAACCCGGGGCAGTGGTGCTGACAGTTTTTGATTTATGAGCGTCAGATGGTCAGTCGGTTTTTCTGCTCAAAGACATATTTATGTGGTGATGATTTAAAGTTTAATTTTGATTTAGCTCCCTGGATTTCTTTCTCCTTTTTTTTTTATTTTTTTGTTATTAATGTCAGTTTATTTAATTATGAGTCACTGAATTTTCTGTTGCCTTTCCCCGGTCCTTGTTTTAGGCGCGATAGAGAAGCAGAAGTTGGTGTACATTCTGAACAGAGATGCAGCTGCAAGGCTGACCATCTCCTCGCCGCTGGAAGCCCATAAAGCAAACACACTGGTCTACCATGTAGTCGGAGTCGATGTCGGCTTTGAGAACCCCATGTTTGCCTGCCTTGAAATGGACTACGAGGTACGGTCGTGAAAGCTCAGGAGCGCACGCCTTTGAAATGGTCCGCACCGGTTTCTTAGATTGTAAAGGATGAACACAAACATCAGTGTGTTGTAGATGTGATGAGTTTGACATGTCTCTTCTCTGATAAACACTGGAGAAAGATTTAACACCTCTGATCTGAGCACACAGGAAGCATGAATCGTAAAAACTCACCTGACTTCATTTTTTTTTTTTTTCCCCTCCCATCTTTTGATTTTGATATCAGCTTTGATGTTGCTTGCCATTTTCAGGAGGCCGACAATGATCCAACAGGAGAAGCCGCGGCCAACACACAACAGACGCTCACTTTTTACGAGCTGGACCTCGGCTTGAATCACGTTGTCCGCAAGTACAGCGAGGCATTAGAGGAGCATGGGAACTTCCTCATCACTGGTAAGCAGGCGGCCACAAGTGGTAGCTCGGCGCTGGCTGAAACTGCATCAGTAGTTTGTAGCCATGAGTGACAGCGATTTGTATGCTGGTTTATATTTATACACACAGAAACACCACACCGAGGTAATGTGTCAAAATACGGCAAAGAAGAAACTAGAGATGAAACTTTGCAAAAATGTCTTTAACATGTGAAACTTGGTTTGGGTTAGATTAACGCATACTGTGATATATTTCAAATGTGTGATTTTAATACATTTTAAGAGCGCTCCAATCAGTCCGATGGCTTGTTATAGAAACAGACTGATCACCAATCATGAGGACTATTGTAGGTCCTCTGTCAGGCTTTGAAATGGATTTTTTATATGCAGAATATTTTAACAGTCTAATTGTTGCTTTTTGATAGCTGCTAGCATCTGGTAGCTGGTACTTAATGTTGGAACCTCTGTGTTATTGGTATGTGTATGAACCCATTATGGTTGTGAGGGAGTGTCACTACATAGCGGCGGTAGCTGTTTAGATGCTACCCGTTCCAAAAAAACACACCTGTGTGCCATTTCTCTTGGTCTTTGTGGGATTTTTTTTTTTGATTGCTCAATGCAGGGAACATGCTGCCACATCACTGTTAATTTTAGCTAAACCCAACACTTGAACGGCCAGACCAGTGAAGCCATTTTAGTGGCACATAGTGAGACTGGCGTGTTTTGCATCTTGTGATCAGCTTATATAGACAACAATGGTTAAAAATTTAGAACACATATTGGCTGATTGATCTGGGCACCATTGCATTACCCACATGTGTGCGTTGTAGATGTGATGATTGTGTCATGTCTCTTCTCTGAGTATCAGTGGAGAAAGATGGAACATCTGATCTAAGCACACACATTTTTTAAGCATGAGAAGAATACTTGAAGTTTGAGTTGCGCTGAGTGGTGGCTTGTCAAACTGATCATTTCTTTCTAGGCATCATCATTTCAGAAAGGACATGCTTGTTTAAATTCTCCTCTTGTCCGTCTAGTTCCTGGCGGTTCAGATGGGCCCAGTGGAGTTCTGATCTGCTCTGAAAACTACATCACTTACAAGAACTTTGGAGACCAGCCTGACATTCGTTGTCCGATCCCGCGACGCAGGGTGAGTCCCACAGCCAGAGTTTCATCATAAAATGCAAATGATGGGCAACTCAGGAAGTAGATTGTCCTTAAAGAAGGCACTGAAAACCGAGGATGCTTGCTCTGTTATTACCTAAGCTTGATAAACCTGGACTGTGCTCTTAAACCATCATATGATAAGTAGCAATTATTATTTTTGCATCTGAGATGATTGCACTTAGGTTTTTTTTTTGTTTGTCTTTTATGCCATTCCATAGAATGACCTGGATGACCCAGAGCGTGGCATGATATTTGTCTGCTCAGCCACCCACAAGACCAAGTCTATGTTCTTCTTCCTGGCACAGACTGAGCAGGGAGACATTTTTAAGGTTACCCTGGAAACTGATGAAGAAATGGTGAGTGGGGGGGTGGGGTGTTGATGGTGTCCTAGTGGTATAACATTGCATGTAAAAAGCATGGCAATGTCAAGGCAAGCAGCAGATTCAGAAAGTCTGTGTACCAAGAAATGTAGTGAGCGTTAATGAACATATTAACGAACTTCTTTGCCGATTGATTGACTAACTGATCTTTATTTTATATACAAAAGTATGTTCATTGTCAATATGAAATGAGCACATCCAAAAATAACATCACAAAATAGTTTAAAATGGCATAAAAATCACTATTTGCACATGCCATCAGTGTCCAAATGCAGCACCCGCCAAGTGCCATATGTGGGCATTTTTTTTTGTTTGAGTATAAGGCTTTCCTGCACATTGGCAGATAAGTGTTTGTACCAAACTTTTCATGTAAAAAAAGGACCCTGTTTAATAACTGTCCATTTT
>CAAKHG010050847.1:5592-19779 GCA_901007715.1 Dactylopterus volitans
CCACACACACACACTCCCCCCCCCCCCCACCCCCCCCCCCACTCACACACCCACACACACACACACACACACACACACACACACACACACACACACACACACACACACACACACACACACAAACGCACACGCACACGCACACGCACACACACACACCATGGCTGCAGGCTTCACAATGATGGAAACTCCACTCGACCCACTTAGAGCGAGGACCACTGAGCAGAATGATGGTCCACCACGTTTGGTGAGTGATGTTCCATCTGAGCACCTTTGGAGGACCTGGTGAGCATCGTTTCCACCACTGGAGCACAGCTGCGTGATTGAGGAGCCTCACAGCTGAACAGGGGCCCCGCCGATATCCTGTGGATATTCTAGATATTCGAAATGTTCCAGCTGGAATTACAAACGAGCAACTGCTTGTGTTTGGGCACGCTGTCTTTATGTCTGCAGATTAAACTTATGCTCAACTGACTTACATCATCTTATATCTTTGTGGTATTTTACTTCATGTAAGATCATGTGCATATCTTGCATGACTTCACTGGTTTGGCATTTTGAGGAGCTGGAATGTGTGTGATTCTGACTAAAAAGGTCGCCATGGTAGCGTCTTGTCAATCAGGAGATGGCCCCGCCCCGGATCATCCCTGGCTTTATCATCTACTGATGACCAAATGAAATTAGACAATCGACTCATTAATATTTGCTGAGATCATTTCATCATTAACTTCTAGCCGATCGGCAGAAGTCAGAGACGTCTTCATCCAGACGACTTCATCTTCTTCTTCCCAGTCTGGTAGGAAGCAATGTACTTGTCGTGGGCGTCGACCGCTTGGCCGCCATGCTGGAAGCAAAGCAGAGCGTGACACTGGTGAGGTGGCTTCATATGGTGGCGTGCGAGTTTCGACCGCAGCCTTTACTCTGCTTCCACTCAGCTCGCTGCCGCTCCAGTTACCCGCGGACACAGCAAACGCCACCATGTCAAGCACTCGTGACCGGATCAATGCCGTGATCAGGTCGCACGTGCTCCGTTTGACATGCAACCCAACAGGAACACGATACGTTCAATGTTCAGAGTTGAGAACATTTAATGACCTGCAGCTTTAATTAGCTGAGGAAGAAGCCGATGTCTGAGGGAATGTCGCTGCCTCTGTCCCGATGTCTGAGGGAATGTCACTGCCTCTGTCCCGATCCTTGTTACCTGCCGGAGTTACATTCAGATAACACATTTTTATGGCATGCTGGGAGTGTTGGGAGGTCATTGTCCGATCATGCAGGGGACGTCATGATCTGTTCAAGCAAAATTATGTTGCTTACAGAGGAAAAAGTGGGTGTGGCTTATACCCCCTCCCCCACCCAACATGCTATGCAGTTCTTCCTTCAAATCAACCTATTAAAGGTCTAGAAAGATCTAAATGGAAACTATTTACAGCAAAGACAAAAAGAAAAATATGTTTCAGTTGAAGGTAAAAATCTTAAGGTGAATTACTGCTTTAACGTGATAATATTGATTGACATACTAAGTAAAGCGTCATGTTTCTTTAAATATATATATATATTTTTTTATCGTTGCTATTGGTTGTGAGGCTTTAAAAGAAATGCAGCTGCTAATCGCAGCCGTCGCCTCCATCTCCTCCTCTTCCTCCTGCTCATCCTCCTCACCCTCGTCCTCCTCTTCCTCCTTCTCATCCTTCTACTCATCTTCCTCATCGTCTTCCTCCTCCTGCTCCTCGTCCTTCTCCTTCTCTTCCTCCTTGTCCTCGTCCTCGCCGTCATCCTTCTCCTCCACGGCCATCACGGTTCGCTAATGTGTCCTACATGAAATGAAATCAAAGAGCCAAGTTGCAAACAGAATTGTCGTGTCCATCTGAACTGTAACATCTCTAATGATGTGAATCATCGTCACACAGACTCAAGTGATGAGCCTTTTCCCGCAATGATGACAAATAACCTCATCATTTGCATCAATTGTGCCTCCCTGAAGAACGTGTTCGGATCCGGCAATATGCTGGAAATATGGATCTATGTGAAAAACTTGTTGAGGCTTTTAAAAAAATTGTAAATTCATGTACGGGCAACGGTTTTGTCGAGAGGGCAATGAAGGGCGCCGCAGTTGAACTAATATTTGAAACAGGCAGTGCTGAGTCATGCTAACCTCCTGATACCCATCAGCAGCGCAGAACGCTTTAAGCCTTTTTTTTTTTTTAACAACAAATACAACTAATTTTAGTTGATTGTAAATTGCAGTATAAAGAGACTGTGACTAGTCATTCGCCTTACGATGAATCTTCTTTCTGTGGAGGATGCTGCTGGCCAGATACAGATGGTTCCAGGGCCACATTTCACCCATGTGTGGTTTAGAGCCCGAGACAGGAAGTTAGGGGGCTTCGAGAGAAAAACACATGTTGGTTTTTTGATGGAATTTGTTCATAATAAAAAAAAATCAGATCAAGCCATTGGATCCTTTGACACAAGGAACGTTGATGAAGATGGGAAATCCCCCGTCAACACTTCCTACTGGACGGTATAACATATTGATCCACGTATGCTGTCAATCTGACCAGCATACGCTCATCTGCTGCGCTGCGGCGTCATGTGACCCGCCCAGCAATCCCGGATGTCTCATTATGCTCAGCCTCAGGCTCCGAGCGGGGAGCCATGAAGGACACACAGTCCCACAAACAAGCTGCAGAAGTGGCAGTGCGCTGCGTGATGTCATCATGCCGCGTAGCTCCGGGCCGCAGCGGCGCTGCGTGTCGTTAACACGTCTTCCTCTGATCTGGCTTCGTTTAGACCTGCTGATCCATTTATGCTTCTCTTTCTGTTCTCTTCTTCAGAGTAATGGGACCTTGGGCTGGTGTCTCAATCACAAACAGTGCGCAAAGGTGGGTAACCACGGCAACCATTCCTTGGGTAACTGATAGTTGTTTTTTTTTGTTGCAGTGACTGTTCAACAGACGGACCTTTTCATAGTTCTTAGAACTGTCGGAGGAACTGCCTCTCATTTATGCACAACAACACCTGTTAGCATTAGCCTGAGAGAACGGTGCAAAACAAACGGTCAAGTCTTATTATCATCAAACCAGTGACACTGTGATACCAGTGTCCTGCATCTCACTGTTGATACATCACACACAGACGTGACTCCTGCACACCACCTGCTAGCTGCCAGTTCTTACTCAGTCCCTGGCTAAGCTCTTTGTAAACATCCATAAAAAAAAACAAAAAAAAAAAAACATCCATAGTGAGTGATTCCTCCCAAGAGCCCCCCCAAAAAATCAAGTCAATTGGATTTTTTTGTTTTATGTGTCTTTCGTGGATCATTTTGAAACTGTAGTTAATGTAAATATCAGCTGATTTTTTTTATCTTGTTTGTAGAAAATTAAAAAAACAAAACAAAACTGAGCTAAACCCCCACGCTTGGCTGGAGCCGTGTCCCCTTTTCTCCACGCGTCCCCACATGTGGAGCGCTGATCCTGATTTCATGTAAAAACCTGTTTGTTTCGCCTTCTGACATAAGTGACTGTGTGTCAAACTGCATGTGTGTGTGTGTGTGTATTTATGGATGCTGATGGTATTCCTTAGCTCCATCATTCGACACAGCTCTCCCCAGTGCTTCTATAAGAGGCGGCAATAGAGGCAGTACACGCTAATATCTTCATGTCACATCATACCCTCCATGACTTCCTCTGGGGTCGGTTCATTTGTCACCACGCGCATCGCTGCGTGACCCCGGTGTGTTGGGTATTGAGGAGCGAGCAGCGAGATGTTAATGAGCCTCAGCAGCCTCTCACTTTGGTTTCCATACGATCCCGGTGATGTGTAATTGCGATGACATGTTGGCACATGAGACGTCTACATTCGCTTGCATTATTAAGAGCTTTCTAAAGTGAGATGCTGGGCTCTTTGATGGGCCATCACAAAGAGGAAAACACTTCCATGTCTGCATGAATTAGTTCATGACATCCTGAGCCGTTTCATCTCCTCATTGGTGTTTTTGATCAGAATACTAAAACACTGAGCGCTGATGTGACTGGCATTTTAGTGAAGAGACACACACACACTCACTTTGAGGTTCCACAGTTACAGTTACATCTGCAGCCTTAAGCGTGATGGAGCAGCTGCACTGTAGATGCAATTTAACATGAGATTATTGTCACTTTTACGTGGTTCCTCAGGTCGCTGACCTTCTGTCCGTGTGGTCAGATGTATACTACCACTACTATTACTACAAATGAAAATAACACAGTTTATCTAATCTAGCAGCTTAAAAACAAAATATGAAAATCAATTCTAAAATTTACTGGGAGCCAATGAGGAGCCATGAAAGTAGGAGATGTGCTCTCCCTCTGGCCCGGCTGCTGCATTCTGGACGAGGTGTGATTTCTGTCAACTATGAAGATTCAGACACATGCAGAGCAAATTAAATTACCTATAACAGTTTCTAGATTCCTGTTGGGTAGCACTGCAGAGTTTATGCTGTTATTCATACATTTAAATGTTTCTTTTACTGACCCCGCCAGCGATGTGACGACTGCTGTCCTCCTGCTCCACTTCATGGTGTGATGTCGTTATAAATCTATCTGATCTAATTTCATAGATGTTCTACCTCATTTACCTCGCGCCCACGATGTCAATCATGTGAAACCGAGGTTCTCTAACTGGTTTAGGTTTTGGTTCGCTCTCCCAGGACATTTGTGTGGAAGTTTATAAGATGCGTTTAACGCTGAGAGTCAAGGCCACAAATGTGTTTTGTGAGGTCCTGTCAGGTTGATCTTCAGTTTTCATGCAGTACATATGCTCTACACCATGAACAACAACAACAACAACAACAATAGTAATAAGAATGCTGCTTATGATAATGATGATAACAATCATTTATTTGTATAGCAGCTAGTAAAAACATGCTCAAAATAGGGTGTTTTTCACAGCTTTAAAAGAGGACAAATATTCTGTACATGGTAAATCTGAACGCTGACAGACTCATGCTGCTTCATTTAAAAGCAAAATTTATTTGTCTTTCTCATTTCAAGTGGATTCCCAAAGTTCCATGTTTCAAGCTGAATTTAGCAAATAGATATAAAAAGACATTTCCATTGTGGTTAGAATAGTTGTGAGCTTATGTTTCTCCTTTATGTGTAACTTTGTAGAACATGAAACAATATTCAGATGCTCAAACTCTTTACTTTGCTCGCATATTCAGAGTTTGGTTTTGGAGAGCTTGACGGTCGCTAATGAAGCCGCCTCGGTGTCGGTGCATCCACATGTGACACTTTAGGCCTGATGAGAAGCTCGTTTGCTCGAGACCTCGTGGCCTCCTGTCATCCTCACCATTCCCAGTGGTGATGAACACCTCTATCTCCTCTAGGCAGACGCCAGAGTTGATTAGCCACAACTCAGCCTTCTGAGAGAGCTTAAGACGATGCCTGTGGAGCATTGGGAAATCATGGTGTCTTCACTTACGAGCCCAACTGTTGGCATGGAGGTCTTAGCAGTAATTAGTGGACTTGAACGCTCCCTGTGATGTTAAACCGAGAGCATCCTCCTCTCCCCTCCTCTCCTCCTCAAACTCACATCTCCAGACGTAGAAAAGCTCTTGTGAACTAATCTGCTCCATGAGAGCAGCTGAGGTCTCATCTGCTGGTGTTTAAAAGTCTGGAACGCTATCAAAGACAGAGCGAGAACACAGAGACAAACACATTGCTGATTTCCTCTCTGTGGGGTTCATCTGGGCAGCAAATCAAACAGCGGCGAGCATTTCGCATGGTCAACAGAGAAGTTGTTCACTCCATTATCTTTGGTTGGTCGTGATGCAGAATGGTGTGTGCGCACACATACGCACACACACGCACACACACACACAAAAGAAACATAACCGATTCCAATGCTGTAGGAGAGACAAAAAAATCTATCACGAAGCTCCTCAACTCAGCTTCATTTGCAGTCTAAAGGGAAGGAACGCTCAACTTGAGCTTGAAATGGGGCTTGAAATGGGGCGTGAAACGACGCGGTACAGTGGGAGATGGCCGGAGACAGGGAGCGTCAGCGCGGATTAGGCAGGAGGTAGCAGTGGGGGTTGATGGGAGATGGCAGCACTGGCACACAGCTATCAGACATGCCTGGAGGACTTGTGCAGTCCTGCAGTGGAGGACCCTTTGGAGGCCTGGATGGGTCAGGACCGTCCAGGCCTCCACGGGTCAGGACAATTTCGGTGGTAGTAGTGAGACCTACACAATATTAGACAGGCGGTCATAATGCTTTGGCTGATCGGTGGTTATGCTACATAGGGAAGTCTGGAACATTCCAGTTTGCTGAACACACTTCAGTGTGTCCTTCAAAGTTGAGGGTTTTTAGGTAATGAAAGTGATGTCTTTTAGTGAACAAAGTGAGTAGCAGCAGTTAAAGATTGTGTGTATGTGCGTATGTGTATGTGTGAGAGAGAGAAACGGGTGTAATTGTTGGAAACCATGAATAAATCAGTCGGGAACAGGCTCGCCTCTAAATACATCTGATGTTGCTCACTTTACATACACAAACTGATTTGGCCTCAGGCTGCACACACACACACACACGCACGCACGCACGCACGCACGCACGCACGCACGCACGCACGCACGCACGCACGCAGCTGGTTATGTTAAATAGGCTACATAAGCCTGCATGTTTGATTTATATTTATCAATACAATAAAAATGACAAGTTTTATTTTTACCTTAATATCAACTGATATTATCTGTTAATTAAAAATCATGATCCTGTCACTCTCAACCAACACTAGATAATGGTGTTGGTCATGGAGCACAGCCAGTGTGCTTGTTTGCCACTCATTCCACACAGCATGAAGATTTTAATCATCCTTTTATAGATGTCATTTTGAGATGGCGGTACATTGCGCTCTGCACTATGATGGATTGTCTGACTTGAGTCAATTAAACAGCAAGTAGATGGTAAAATAATGGAAATGAATTAGTGGCCATGTTGTTATGCCTGAATGGTGTGTGTTGGTCACTGTTACTTGGAACGGAGATGCAAACAGAAGTCACCCTCATGATGAAATGAGTGGAGGCAGGAAGACATGTAGATGCTGATGTTCTTTCACATTCCTGAGAAAACGTGACGTGAGCACGGATGCCGTAAAGCTCACAGCCGCTTAACTTTAACACTTAAACGCTGTTTGTGGTGCTGAATGTGCTTCTATCTGTCTATCGTGTTCACTGATGTCATCATTCCCTCGAGAGTACCGTCATCAGTTAAGGGATGATTCCCTCATCCTTTACAAACAATTTTAAGACGCATTTACTCCTAAAAACATGAAAAAATAGGGCCAAAGTGTAAAATAATATAACAGCATGAACCTTTGACCACATCAAACTATGTGCTGCGACGTATTTCCAAGTGTAAGACGAGCTGGAAGTGGGGCGAAGCATTGGGAGGAGTTTGACCCGCACCGACAGTTGTCGTCAGCAGCCAATCAAATCTAACGAAGAATCAAAGGCTTTGACGACGACGCTGGTGGGACCCATCAGAGGGACCACCGATCTAAATCACTCCACCTTGTTCTGCATGCATTTAGAGGATAGAAAACAAGGTTTTAAGAGAACACGCCGATGCCAACAAGCTAATCAGGATACATTCTTAGGTGGTTTAACAAAAACTGCAAATGTGACCTAAAAGGATTAAAAAGGCATTTAAACTCCTGTCGTACACTCACAGTATTTCATCCACTTTCCGACAACTTGTCTTGTCCTTGACGTGCTTCTGTCTGTCGCTGTCCTCCCCGCTGTTTCTAACTGCAGCATGAAATTACCATCACGTGCACTCGTGCCCGGGGGCCGCTGCTGCTCACCGGTGCAGCGTTCAGCCCCGTGTGACGTTCTACAAACAGTGGTAACCTCAAAGTTCACGTCATGCACCTCAGTGTGAAAGAGGGAGATTAAAGATGGGCAGCTCCAACAGTCTCAGATGACGTTCACACTCTCTTACGGATGTTTCCGACTGACCGCTGTCATGTCGTTAACGAGTATCTACTACAACTTTTGATTGGTTGCAGAATAGGATGTTTCCACAAGTTTGTTGTTGTTTTTTTTTACCACAAATTATTACGCAAGCTTCCTGGAGGAGCTACAGAGTCACTGAGCAGCTGACGTGCTCTGGACTGTAACTGCTGTCTTATAATATAATATTCCATTTTCGACAAAAGGTCCTGGTGAAATATAGCGTGCTCCTTTTCGATGCTGATATTTCCAGACAGGAGAGGGATAGATTGTAATGTCTTTGGTGAGAAGTTGCACGATAATCTGGTGGATGATGAATTTGCGTGTAGAAGAGATGATCATTGAGAGATAACTATATCAAGCATCTCGTTGCAGCTGTGAGCTGATGTCAAATTATGCTACAGCAGCTCATCGTAAGCTGCACATGGCGCCCTAATTAGTCAGCCTGACAGGCAGACGCCGCTGTAGTAGAACTCTCTGCACCCGTTAAGGTTAGGTATTGTTTATTTTGTCCAGACTAATCTGCCCTTTGACCTGACAACACTTTCCAACCATATAAACCATATGTATAAACCAGCCATAGGAGAGAATCCTGAGAATCGATGCTGTCATAGCTCGCATGAACTGCTGCTCTGTTGCTGTCACTTCTCCCGAGCTCAGTAAAGTTACTACACCATGAGTCATTAGAGTCTCCAGCGTGTCTCTGTGTCTGCCGCCTCATCCTCCGACCACCAAACTGATTTCCACAACAATCATGCCCTTAATGAAATGATTCATCTCTGTCACACCTGCAGTGTCTGGAGCCCTGCAGGGACTCCTGGCTGATGAAGAGGAGGAGCAACTGCAGGGAGCTGTGTGAGGTAAATGGTGGCACTCTCACATTACTTCAGGTTCCCCCGGGTCATGACAGCGCTCTATCGATTCTCACATGAGCCACTTTTCACATTTGAAAGCCAATTTAGAAGGCTGCAGGGGATGAAAGTCTGTTACAGTCATTCAGCTGGCTCAGCATTAGAGACTTTCTAGCATCACATTCACTTCCTCTTACTCTCTGTTAATGGTCCAGATTTTTAGATCCAGAGTGAGCCTCCCTACAAAGAGCAGAGATGGAACAAAAAAAAAATCAATTAAAAAAAAGAAAAGAATCAAAGACAAAAGCTGAGTACATGCCAAAGTGATTTTTGTGTCCTTGTGTTGTTGACATGTTATGTATATAATTATCTTTTTGAATGTTCTTCGCTCTAACTGAAAATCACTGAGAATCACTGTTCATCACTAAAATCCATGGATGGATGTTTTTATTTGTCTGCCTGAAGAGCAGACACTTCATTTTTAACTGTGGTAATCAGTTACTTTGTTTTTTATCCAAATCAATTTCATTTTCAAAAGGTTTGTGATTCTCATGTATCGATGATATTTCTCTCATACTTCTGTAGGGAACGTTACCCTAACTGAGCAGGGATCAGTGTTTGTATTTCTGCAAAACACAGATGACAACTATAACCGGGAATTTACGAGAAGAGAGTTAAGTCATTGGTAGCTATCAGAGGAGAATGACAATAACATAAAAAGC
Organism: Dactylopterus volitans; assembly: GCA_901007715.1. Classification (NCBI taxonomy): domain Eukaryota; kingdom Metazoa; phylum Chordata; class Actinopteri; order Syngnathiformes; family Dactylopteridae; genus Dactylopterus; species Dactylopterus volitans. The sequence goes on from CAAKHG010050847.1 coordinate 15,157, forward strand.
ATATTGGATTTGAAAATGCATCCCCCATTTCCTGGATTTGTCAAGGCCAGGAAACTTGTGCAATAGATGACAGGAAGTGAAGAGATGATGGTGTCAGTGGCACAGTCCGTGTCTTTAACATTAACGTGAGGTGAGAAACATAAGCAGGAAAATGTTGCCGAGTTCACAGCAGCATCACAGGCTTATCAAACCCAGAAATTTCTGTTTTATGTCACAATGTTATCAGGAAGGTGGTGGATTCAAAGCTCTGGACCCAGCAGAGAATCCAGAATCACTCCAAAAGACATTCAGAAGGAAATGAACACAGGAAATGGTGATCGTACATCCTTGGCCTTAAATTTACTCTAACTCGACCCACTGTCACCCATTTAGAGGGTGTTTCCCAAGAAACACTGGGAGTGCGTGACCAGCTGTGAGTTCCTCCAGTCGGTGATGGCGGTGAAGCAGGGCAGCTGTCCTCCTCCAGAGAGAGCCAGCGGCTTCGCCGCTGCCTGTGTGGAGAGCTGCGATCAAGACCAAGAATGCTCGGCCCAGAAGAAATGCTGCTCCAATGGCTGCGGCCACACCTGCCAAACTCCCAAAGACCTCTACAAGGGTGAGTGAAGCCAGGATAACACAACCAACCTGCACCTGATCCACTCAGGAGAACGTCAGAAGAACATTAAGTTCAAATGGACCTTGATAACTCCTGCAGAAAAAAGTTCTGTTGTAGATGTCAGAATCAGAATCAGAATCCTTTTATTCTCGTCGTTCAAAAAAGCACAATGAGGTGTCCAGGTGCTAAAGAGATTCTTGTTGCTATTTGAATGGAGGTCAATTACGTTCAACATAAAATAAATATTTAATTCTGAAGTCAGAGGGAAAGTGAACATGATTGTGGCTATAAAGAGAAAAATGAAGAAACTTTGTTCTTGGCAGACGAGACCCAGATGTTTCTTTTCACAGAACTGTCTTGGAACCCTGAGACTTGGGTTTGGATTAGCTTAGTCCGATCAAGTGATTTGATGAAGCAGCTTTTTCGCAGTCAGGAGAAGAGTGATCACACACAGAAAGTCCTCATTGAATCTTCAGCATCTACACTGGCATTTTAACAAGCTTCCATTGTTGTATTGAAGCAACGTTCTAAACCAGGCTGATAGCTACTGTCTAAAGAACACTGATTGGTCCGTCGAGCGTTGCCTAGGAGCGGTGCTTCAGATCCCCAGTTACAGAAACAGCAGGTACCTGCAGGATGTTTCACTTTTAGCTGCAGTTTTTGAGAAACTGCTAAGCTCAGTTTTGTCTGCACATCAGACGGACTCCGCATTGATCTAACAATCAAACTATCAACACCTGCCTATCTCTGTTTTTACTCCATAAGATACATGTTTCTGATGGCAGATTGTTAACATGGAGAGGATATGCAAACCTGACATAGGTAGGACCTGAGCGGGTGGCGCTCTGGCCCGCGACCTTCTGGCTGCTACTGCTTTTTCAACCAGATCAGTCTGAGGGCAGGTTCAAAGCCAGTGCCTGATTTCAAACCAGGCGACGGCCATGAACCAGCACCAAGAAGCGTTCACGCTGCAGGTGGGGGTGGGCTCATGGTAACCCACCAAAGCAGCCACATACATTCATTCATTCATTCATTCAGCCATCCTTCCAGTTAGGAGGTAGTTTAGTTCCTATGGACATCAAGGTTAAAGGGAAGACAAACTGTCCTCTTTAAAGCACATTACTGCCACCTACTGTTTTGGAGTGCAAAGTGCTTGAAAGTTGCTGAACCTGCATGGTCTCCACGGTAACATCTGGTTCTCGGAGAGTTCCCAAATTGAACCAGTTATCAACTGGCACCCCTTCTGCCCAGAACCAGCAGGAGTAAAAGCCAGTCCGGTGCCCCCTGGTGTCCTCTGTTCTAGGATCTGTTGTGGTCTGTGGCTGTGGCACATTTTGCTCTTGCAAAATTAGAGTCAGTCTATTCCAGCTTCAGTCATCGGTGGTAATGTTACTAGTGCGCTAGGTTTGCTAATGCTACCCTTGGCAGTGCATTCTACTTCCTGTCTGTGTGGAAGAGTCTAAAAACCTGAAAACAGACTACAACACTGCCATCTAGTGGTTGGTGGTTTTAAGAAAACAAATTGACGTCTGCAGCAAATCTTTGGATGTTAACTCTTAAAAATCAGCATGAATCGATTCGGTGTCACAAAAATCATGATTATTATATTTTGAGTCTTACACCCCTGTCAGACAGACTTAGGCATTTAACTTCCCTTCAGTTTCATCTCAGTATTTACTGGTAAACGGATGACACTGGTCTCCCAGGAGCTCCCCTGAAGCCGAGGAAGGAGCTGGGCTTCGAGGAAGTCCCCCATGGTCAGCTGGAGGTGCGGTGGTCCTCCCGCTTTAACATTTCAGCCGAGCCAGTTGTCTACATCCTGCAAAGAAGGTGGAACTTTGGCATCCAGCCCAGCGAGGATGCTGCCACCTCCTGGCAGGTGGCTGCACAGGTGAGTTCAGATCTACACACACTAGCCGGTACGTCCGTTAGAGTCCTCAGAGTTCTAGTAAAGCTTGACAATTTCCTGAAATCCGGCAGTTCATGCTGAGTCCCGCTGACGCGTTGTGTTCTTTTTAAACTCCCTGGTAGACGTCTGAGCACCAGGCCCGACTGTCCGACATCCGACCGGGTCGCTGGTACCAGTTCAGGGTTGCAGCTGTCAACAGTCATGGGACCAGAGGGTTCACCACGCCCAGCAGACACATCACGTCCAGCAGAGGTCAGCCAAACACACCTACTGATACGTGTGTGAGTGTGTGTGCGCTGTATTTCTCCTGTTCATCAAGATTTTTGGCATCTAGAGAAAGCGTGAATGATGTCATATGTGGTTCTCCTTCATGTAATCACTTTAGAAATTAATGAGATGTGTTTACAAAGCAACGGCTCCGCACACACACATCTCACACACTGTCACATTTGAGTGGTTGCATGTTCAGTGAGTTTGTGAAATGAAATGAACACCGTTAACAATGCAGCTGGACATTCTGAGCTAATCGGTGACAGTTGTTACTTCACTGATCATAACGATAAATAATGATTATATAATATAATAAAACAGTTTTTACTCCAGAAAAGAGGTCTGATTCAGTCCAGCTGAAACAGGAAGATGCAGTTCTGTGCAAACAAGTTTTCCTGCACTTCCTGCATTCAGACTTCTTCACTGAATGACCGTTTCAGCAAATAACTGTTTCACTTAAAGACTGTTTCATTGAATGACTGATACACTGAACGAGTGTTTTTTAATTGAATGAGTCCTTCACTGAATGAGTGTTTCATTAAATGACTCTTTCATTTGACCGACTTTGATTGAATGGCTGTTTGATTAAACGAAGATGGTAGATATGACCTGCTGCAGAGTTCAGTTGCTGTTGTTTCCTACATGACTTGAACGCAGCGTCTGTTTTGTATTTCATTCTCCCTGTGCTATGTAACTCCATGTAAACGATCGCTTCCGCCATCTTGACCACCAGACCCATCCATCCCGCCAGCCCCCACTGAACTGCGGGTGGCTAACATGACCTTTGGCCCTGGCAGGGCAGTGTGGGCCCAGCTCCAGTGGAGCATGTCTGCCGACCTGGATGTCCCAGTCCACCACTACAAGGTCAGCTGGAGCTGGACCGCCCTTGGACAGTTGCCGGCTTCGTCCCTGACCAAGAGGAGGAAGACGGTGCGAGAGGTAAGGAGGTCACATGCAGATGTGGTCATGGAGCCGTGATCAGTATCAAGCAGGTTGATGGTCTGTTTTTCGTGTGTGCAGAGCCTGGTGCAGCTGGAGAGCTTGCGTGCTAACAGGAACTACAGCGTGGAGGTGCAGGCCGTCTCATACTGGGGACAAACCCAGCTGAAAGGACCGCGGGCTGTCCTCCACTTCAGTACAGAGCCAAGTAGGTTACCGGTCGTTACCAAGGTGCTGACAGTCAAAGAGGCCGCACTCACATGGTTAGCATAACTGCTCTGCCTCCTCGTTTTACTGTCATGGTGACAGAAAGTACCAGTAAATATGTGAGAGACTTTCTCCTGCTCGGATGTTTAAGTCTTCATCTTCATACAGAGGGATTTTGCGATGGGGTGGTTTTCCGCGACTTTCATGTCAAGGTCTTCTTTGGCCTTTCAAACAGCTGCATGAAACCTGCATCATTATCGAAGAGGGTGGGATGCTGGAAAATCAGATTGCCAAAAACCATGGGTATGACACAGGTGTGGCAATAGCAGAGATTACAGCTGGTGCATAAATCAGAAAAAAGTCTTGGTTTAGCAGAATTAGACCATCCGGTCTTACTGGTCATTGAGAACCTTTCAAGGGTCATTTGAGGTCTTCGCAGTGTCCTTGAAAGTCTTCCAGGTGTCCATAATGCTCATGTGGGAGTATTTGAGGGTATTCCAGGCATCCTTGATGTTCTTCCAGGGGTCATCACAATCTTTCGTGTGTCCTTCAACATCTTCCAAGTATCCTTGAGTGTCCTCTGGGTAACATTGAGGGTCTTCCAGGTGTCCATAAGGGTCTTATATGGTTTTCTCTTCTGAGTGTTTTATATGGGTCCCTGAAGAAATTCAAGGGGTGTTTGAATCAAGTCAAGTCAGTTTTA
>CAAKHG010050848.1:0-15739 GCA_901007715.1 Dactylopterus volitans
TAAATAAATAAAAAAAGCAAGATGTGAAAACTGGGATGGTAACACTGACGGTTCTGATGGTTTTCGGATGCCGTTCTACTCTTCACTTTACCATGTTCAGATCTTTGGAGAGAATTAAAAAAATAAAAAAAAAATAAAAAAAATGAAGGCAGGACTAGACTGACATCCATTTGAAAACAATCTACTTCCCCTGAAACTGGAGGCATTAGGAATAAAGCTCAACTGAATGGATGGGTCATACATCACTGAGCATTACTTGTGCTGTGCTGTGACTCTAAAACACAAATTGGATTACCTGCGCACCCACATGGATCACCCCAATTGGACAGGCACAGACAGACGGGCAACACACAGGCGCACGCAAACACACACGCGCACATGCGCACACACACACACACACACACACACACACACACACACACACACACACACACACACACACACACAAAATTACACACGTAAACCCATGCATGTGCAAACACTGTAAAATTTATAAAGCCGTGGTCTTATTGGCCGCAGACCCCGCAGTCTGTCTCCTTCTCGATAAGCAACGCGCACACACACACACACATACACGTGAGCGATTTTTTTTTTTTTTTTACTCCCTGATAATAAATGCCACATTATTATGATGAACAGCGGAGGGCCGCATCATATAAAGGTTGTCGTGATGGAATCTCAGTTGGAGGCTTGCCGGCCTTGACATGTGAAATCAGATCCTAAAAACTGTTTATGAGCCCAGACAGCATCCCTCATCTCCTGTATGCATTGCACTGCAAAAAAAAAAAGAAAAAAAAAAAAGATGATTTATACGGGAAGCATCCAATATATCCGAATAGGCATCTCTGTAAGCAAAACCTTTCTGGATTCTGAGTTTTTACAGGTCTGGCTTTTTTTTTTTTTTTTTGCTCATCACAGCCTGGTGGTCGCCGCTGCCTCACCACCACGATTCTCACTTTAGCAGCGGCGATGGACACAAGACCTAGACACCAACTGAGCCGTTATTAGCATTGTTTGGAACAGCAGACTTTAAATGGAACAACACAAAGATATTTCATTTCCACCTAAAAGGTTTAATCTTTCTTTCTTTTTTTTAAAATTTATTTTACTTTTATGAAGGGTGGTAGAGGCCAGTCGAATTGAAGTTGTTTTTTTTTTTTTTTTAAAGGGCACCGTCATAGTATCCATATTACTGAAGTTGCTGGCGCAGCAACAAGTCAAATACATTTCCAGAGTGGCAGAGAAGCGAGCTCAACAGACAGAAATTAAATCATGAGCTTCACTTTTCTGTCATACTCTTCCGGAATTTATGCACTGGGTATAATAGATGAAGCATTTGGAGGTGAAAAACAATGAAGCAAAGGAGTAGTTAAGTATTTACACAATGAAAACGGCTGCAGCAGATACACAGCGTCATTATCATTATTGTTAGTGTTATTATCATTACATTTTTTTCCTCTGCTGCAGGTGTGACAGCTACTTAGAGGACTGCCATTTGTACAGACATTCATGGTCCCCAAAGGATGAGAATCTCTGATTTTCGAATATTCAACTGACATCTGTGCTCTTTTCTGGCTGAGTGTGATAATTTGTGTGATCCTCCGACGAGAGATGGCACAACATGAGATAACACTGTATGCCACAAGATAATCGTGACTCGAGACAATCAAAAGTAACTTGAAAACTCGCCAACTAATGTGCACCCCTGTGCTGTCTTCACACACTGCATATACCAGATATGAACTATCATTTAAAAGAACAAGCTCACTTGATCCTGCCGCTTATATTAAGTTGTGCTTGTTTTATGAGTTTCAAAACCTGATTGAAAAACGTTTGATGCTCACTGCAAAAAAAACATTTGTTTCTCAACAGCATAGAGGGTAAACTGACTTGAATATGTAATAACAGTTTGAAGGTCATCAAAATGACAAGATAGTACTGTGACATTATGATGCATTGTCCTAATCATCACATCACACTTCCCATATTTTTCATCAACTGTTCTGAATGACAGAGAACTTTGGCCAGGACTCGGATTGAGAGGAAAATATTTTATACTGCTGAGGAATTTCCAGTGCATCTTTTGATCAACTGACTTGCCTTTTCCACTGTTTTACTTCTCGCACTGCTTTCTCAGTTATATTCTTAAATAGCGTGTTTGGTTGGGGGGGGGGGCACTGCATATCTATTCTTGCAATCCGTGATTGTTTATATCGCTACTGTAAAAGTGCTCAAGAAGTTTCAGTGCAGGCATGATATTTCATGGGAACGTGGCACTGTTTGCTTCAAATGGCGTATTTGTTATTTTTGGAATAAAACTTTGGGACAGGCCCAGATCTCATACGCAGACCCCCCCCGCCGCTTAAAAAAAAAAAAGAAAAAAAAAGCCATCTGAGATCTGATGCTAAGCGAGTTGACAGCAGCCTCTGGTCACTGTAATCCCCGCAGAATGAGATTATCCCTGTGTGGCAACAGTGGACCAGGGCGGGTATAGGGCAGTCCCTGGGGCTGTGTATCTAAGACAAAGCCCCCTTGAACCTCCACCACTAATCTCTGCTCACAGACACACCTTGACAGCCTGTATAAAACCTCTGCCGCCACTGGGCTTCAGCATCGGTGAGACGAGTGACGCATCTGAAATCCACATCTACGGACCAAAATGCAGCTCAGAGCGATGATTTCAGTCCTTTTGCTGCTGCTCGTGGGATTCTGTCAGGCACAAAAAGGCAACGTAAGGACTGTGTATACCCTGCGTGCTAACTTAGACCGACTCATTTCTCACACCCTCCATTTTCACATTTATTCAAGACGGTGATTGGACTGAGTTTCAAGTTCTTAATGAGGGCGTTAACGGGTTCTTCTTCTTCCATTTTCTTTGCAGGGCCAAGATGTGAATGGCGGTGAGTGGTCGAAGCTGAGCGTACTGGTAGCGGCCGTCCGACAGCGCGCACATCTCCTGCTCGAAATGTCAAAACTTCTGCAGAAACACTAATGTCTCCTTGTTCTCCGCTCGTTTAGAGAGCGCGGTGGATGCGTCCGCCATGGAGGACATGACCGAAACGATTCTGAGGATGAACAATGGCGAGTACTCACTCAAGACGTTTCAAGTTGCCGAGGAAACATTCTTCCAGTTTTCATTTAAAAACAACAACAACAAAAAAAACCCAAAACAGCCATTTTATGACTAGTTGTAAATAATTTCATGATTTCTTTTCGTCTGTTAGGATCTTCTGAGTTCCTGCTGGAAGGAGATGTTCTGATTCCAAAGACAAGGACTGCCATGAGGTGCTTTAAGTCGGCCGGCAGCTGTTTATGGCCAAAGTCTCGGGATGGAAATGTGAAAATCCCATTCCTTATCAGCAAAAAATATGGTGGGTTTCTTCTCCTTTTTTTTTTCTTTTTTTCTCAAGGTCACCACATCAATGACCGTCTCCAGGATCATGAGTATCAGTTGTGTCACTAAAGAATAACTTTTATCCGCTACTTTAGATAACACCGAGAGGAATGACATTTTAAGTGCCATGAAAGACTTTGAATCAAAAACCTGCATTCGCTTCATTCCACGGGCAACACAGAGGGCATACCTGAGCATCGAACCAAGATACGGGTGAGTCGATGACTGAAGCACAACTAGACGCTAAGCAGTTTGTATTGAAGTAGTAGACAGTCGAGACAAATGCGGGTCTTAAGAGGAAAAGGAGCTCTAGCAAGACTAAGAGCCATTCCAGACTCAGGTGAATGCTAATTTCGGTACGCCGGCGTTCTCGCGATGATGATAATAAAATTCTTATCGAGTGTGAATCAGAATCGGAAATACTTCGGGGAAACATTTAACAATTTAAAAGGGAATAGGAGGAAATGATGTTCACGCAACATAGGAGTGAAGAGGTGGTTAAAGGTCACCAAGCGGTCATTGGTTATGTGTTTAGTTTTTTGTCTGTTGTTTTCTTTTGGTTTCTTGATAGCGCTTTTCCCTCCATTTCGTCTTTTCCCGGTACGTGTTCAAAATGAACTACTGATAGAAAAAATGGGATGGATTGCAATCGGTCCAGACTTTGTAAACAAATGTCATGGCAATTCCTTTGACAGTTGCTGAGATATTCCTTTGAAAACCTCGTATGTCAGTCTCACGAATGTCGGTGGATCACTGGAGTCTTTATGATACAGCATCTCAGCATCTGGGAACCCTGAATTCAGTGAAAGTATATAATGACCTTATCCTGGAACCAAATTTTTGGGATCACCAAAGTCATTCCAAATTGTCCTCTGAGCACAATGGATATGCGGTATTTAGAGTGTGTCCCAGCAGTCCATCCAGTCGTTAATGCTGCTGGCGGCACCGAGGTCAGCAGGACTCCTCAACAGGGAATTCTTCAGCTGTCTCATTCTGGACCAAAGAGTCGAACCAGCTGACCAACAGACGGCGGGCGCAGCGCGCGATGTGGGCGAGAACATAAAATTTAGGGCGGTTTTTAAAAGGCACCGGCAAACATTGCAAACGATAAGCCGCGCGGGACTGGCTCTCAGTTCAGAGGTCGCGCCGGATTCCATTTCAGGGCCGCCGTTCCTTCCTTTTAAAATTACAGTTTTTCACGGTTTGTCATCCATCTGCGCCATCTGCCTTGTTTTTGTGAACCTCTTTCTATTTCTAGCGGTTGGAGATATTTGTCAGTCCTCTGTGCGACCTCCACATCTGACATAACAACTTCTTGCCCTCTAAAGCCAGTTAGCATTGTGAATCTGCAGCTGGAAGCCGCGCCATTCGCAAAAAAGTGCTTAGCAAGAAAGAGACTGGCGTAGAGCGGCGCCACTGCCACAGACTTGCTAAACATCGAATTGCGTCCTCATTATAAATCATTTTGGCCTTTTTTTTTTTTGATACGTAGGTGTTCCTCTTTGATCGGGCACACTGGGGGCAAGCAGGTGCTTTCGCTGCAGCGGTACGGCTGCACGCAGCGAGCCATCGCCCAGCACGAGATGCTGCACGCCATGGGATTCTTCCACGAGCACACCCGGAGCGACCGCGACCGCCACGTCAGGATCAACTGGGAAAACATCAATAAATGTAAGATCCTGGCAGTGAAGCTTCTGATCGTTTTATTCAGATTGATCTCCTTATTCACTGACTTTTTTTCTTTTTTTTTCTGGTCGTCAGATTTCATGTCAAACTTCAAGAAGAGGGACACCAACAACCTCGACACTCCGTATGACTACTCCTCTGTGATGCACTACGGCAGGTGAGGCAGGACAAAAATATCACAAATACAAAGAGCAATTTGGCTTTTTCTGGAAGATCGCTATCTCTCATTGTCGTCGTCATCTCCAAACACGCAGGACTGCTTTTGGGACGCACCAATCAGAAACCATAACTCCCATCCCGGATCCGTCTGCTCCCATTGGCCAGAGGGACGGCCTGTCCGACATCGACATTCTCAGAGTCAACAGGCTTTACAAATGCTGGAATTACATCGGATAGACGATTGCTGCCTGAAATGTTTTAGGTTCTGACATAATACTTGACCCTCACGTCATGAAATCTTCTTATCTACCGCTGATCTTTTGTCCTTTACAATAAATCAATCGAGCACAGTATTGTGTGTAGTATTTTCTCAATTCGTGGCAGGAGACTGGTGAATTAAAAACACACACATACACACACATGCACGCACGCACGCACGCACGCACACACAATATTTCTGTTCAGGCAAAGATACACCCACTAAAGATGTTTTTTTTTTTTTTTTTAAGAAAGAACTTTGGTTTTAATCAGCTGTATCTTCAACATTGCATATGTACAGCATCTGATACTGTATATACCCATCCCCACTGAAGCCCACATTACAAATCCCATTTAACAACCGACTATGACTCAGCAAATCAGCGTCACACCGAAAACGCACTTCTCGTCTCCACAGAATCAAAGTGCCAAAAAGAGCCAATTATCGGCAGCGTCGACGACACTATTAAACAATCAATCCATTCATTCTTCCCTTTCTTTTTTAAAAGACAAACTACGGATACATGCGGCGAAGTCCCGCTCAACGGAAAGAGAATAGTTGTGACAAAGAAATGAATTTAATTAGATGCAGGCAAAAGAGGACTGGAGGGCAAATATGTGGCAATATCTTCATAATTGAGTTCATTTCCATTTCGGCTCATCGTAATTAAGTTTGGGATTTGTACACTGGTGAGGAGTACAGTGTTTTATCGGGGTGAATCAGCGCTGCGGTATTTTCAGTCAGCCAAACTTTGCAGGGCTGCATCTCGGCGGAAAGACGGAGATGTGGTAGAACGCGAGATAAACCCCCCCACCCCACCGACCCACCCACCACCACCCTTCCACTCCCACCTCTGCCTAACCCTACAGAGAAATTAGGTTTATTTTTCACTTGGCTACATCCCACACTCTTGGATTTTTTTTTTTTCGCCCTTTGAAATCCTACGCAATGTTACACTTCTGTGCTTACCCAAGTGAGAGAGAAAAAGAGAGATAGAGAGAGAGAGAGAGAGGGAGCAATATTAGGTAAGACAGAAGTTGTTGGAGACTTCAAGGGTGAGATAAGGAAAAACTCCACAGAAGAGAGAGACTCCCATTAAGCTAATTTTCCTCCTCCTATGATGTATGAATGCACATATAGTAATGACAGTGTTGCGTGCTGTATAGTTTCTCCTATGTTCTGGTTTGAATGCTCCAGGGGACACAGCGCGAGCGCAGAGTGCCCAGAAAGCCCGCAAATTGGTATGCTACAGATGGACACGGCGCCTTTAATGTTTTCACAGAGCAGTTTCAGTTCATATCAATCGCCCCGCTCATGAAATGTTTAAAATCTACTTGTTTATTGAAATATTTAAAGCCCCGACTTTGTTCGTGCTCCAAGAAGCCCCCCCCCCCTACACCCGCCGCCCCCCCCGGCCGTCCCGAGAGACTTCAGTCCTGTTGCAAATGAAAGCGAACCCTGATTAAAATGAGATTAGCGATGAGGCTGGGGTCCGATGAATGAAGTACAACCAGGCGGTCAACAGGAACATGCTTAAGCTAAAAAATAAATAAATAAATAAAATAAATCACTTAATAAGATGCCACAGCCTAATGAGACTCATATCTTTCAACTGTGCAGCCGAAGCCAACTGAAGCACATTGAATGGAATATTTTTTCTATGACTGTTCACAAGTGCGCCGCCCCCATTGTTGTTGTTTTTTTGTTTTTTTTTCCCCGAGTTTCCTTTTGTTTGTTTTTTAGACAAAGAAAATATGAACTGGAAGCCCGACACAGCGGCCATTGAATGTCCCGGCCGCTATAGATAACAGCTTTACAGCACTGTTTTAAGGCTCTTGCAGATGCTCTTTGACCGCACTTTAAAAGGGCAGAGTGTGTATGACCAGCGGGGTCTCCTGTAGGATGTCTCTTCTAATGAGAGCCGGCCGAGTGGAGCCAAATGCAGTCTGATCTGTGATGTCACTGGTAATATGCTAGCGGGCCATAACCACTGGCTGGCTGAGCGGCTCTTACCGCCATGTTATTAACACAGATCAGTGTACCTGCCTCTCTTCAAACACGATAAGCTTCAACACGCTGCTCTCCTCAGTTCGCCGAACGAGCCGGCCAAACTCCCACCGATAGGAAATTAAAAATGTGCTCTCTGCCTGGCACCGCCATCTTTGCCAGTCCAAATGTGGAGGCTGTTTTTCCACAGGTACACTTGTGACTTTCCAGGAAAAAAACAAAACAAAACAAGCCGTATTTTGAAAAAAAAAAAAAAAGACACAAGTGCCCTGAACTGAACTTCAAGATGAATACAAAAATGAGTCAGTCTCCGCAGAACTTCATGTTTACAGGTTTACAAAATGGTAAAAATAAAGGTTTCGGTGATGATTAATGTACAGGGGTTGAATTGAAGCCCTCATGCACCTCGTTTGGGAATTGTGCAATGGAAAGTCTGGAGATGGAGCGTTACCTCTCCATAACTGCAGCTGTCCATAACTCCATTTCCTGATCACGACTGCACAGACTTCGATGACGTCGCCAACACAAGATGGCGGCGCCGGAACTGGGATTAATTCGGGCTTCATTTTCGAAAATATGTCACTCCCACAGTGGCGTTCCGGCAAATTCCTAATCTCTTCCTTCATGTGGGATTCCAATGAAAGACATGAAGGACAAGATGCATAGTTTACAAGGTAGAATGTTCAGAATAGATTTCTGAGTTCCCCTGAAGCCGATATGAGAATTTATTGGTCAATTGAATTGTGTTTTTGGGCTTGTTGGTACCAAATGATGCATTTTTGCTTCTATTCCTCCATTACAGGTCAGCAAAACTAGAATTATGTTGCATGTCACCACAAACTGGTCAAGTTGCTGTTTATATCCGTGTCTGTCCATAATGCATGAAGTGAAGACTTTGAGCGAATTGAGTTAAATGTGTTAAGATTAGAAACATCTGTCTAAAATGCTGGCTTAATGCATATGTCTTCCGCCCAAATACATGCTTTATTGTGTCATGATCACCTTGACCTCTGATCACCAAACTCTAATCAATCATCCTTGAGCCCAAATTGACATTTATGCTAAAACTGGAAGAAAATACACCCCCGGTGTTTCTGAAATATCCATTAAAGTCGGGCGAATCGCAGAAAGGCTGACCTTTTAAATGCAAAATGTCATCGTCCCATGTCATTTCATTTTATCCTTAAAGACATTTGAGTGGAAGTTTTCATAATCAGCATTTAACACTGAGTGTTTACAACCAAAAATGGGTTTTGTGGGGTGCTGCGACCTTGACCTTTGACCTTTTCACCACGGAAAATCGGATCAGTTCAGCCTCGAGTTGCCAAGTTTGTGGACTCAACCCCCGCGCATTTCCGAGATGTCGCGTGCCCGGGAAGGGGGCGGACATATGGACGTATGAACGACCCAAAACCCGCAGCACTGAAGGAAACACAAAGAGCGGCTGTTGCACTAAAAAGATGGAAAACACTCGTGGTCTAATTCTTTAAGTGCATTAGGGGATCTGTTCACAGGCCGCATGCATCATTTCAAGAGAGACTTGGCCAGATCTGAACTGGAGATGCACTGGATGCGGTTTTCTAGGACAATTCCAATATCTGATCTTTTAAATGTCTGACATGTCATTTCCAATTCTGCCTGCTTCCAATTCTCTCCCTTTCTAAGATGTAACACTGTCAGCATACGCAAACCACTGTTCTATTCACAAAGTTAGTTTTCTTTGAACGGTTACAGGACTTTCTGTAACTCACTCACACAAATCTCAAAATAAAGTGCTTCTGGTTATCAAACGAAGCTTTTTGGAGCAAATGAAAAACAGAGATATGCAGAGCGCTGTTCGGCCATAACGTTATGATCACTGCACGTTTACAATAGAACAGAAAGCGACCGTCCCGCAATATTAACACTAATGCATTTGAGTGGGATGACCAAAATATTAGGGATGCCTCTCAGTATGGTGTCCCGTTTTTACGGTTTACAAAATGGGGGAAAAAAATAATGGTTTTGGTGATAATAAATACGTCAGTCCCACAGTGGCATTTTAAGTGGCACGTGGGATTCCAGTGAAAGACATTGGGGACATAATGCACAGTTTAGAAGGTATAATGTTCAAGTTGCACTGAAGCTGATATGAGAATTCATTGGTCAGTTGAGTTGTGTTTTCCAAAGTTAGTCTTGGTGGTGCAAAATGACGCGTTTTTGTTGCCCTAACCCATTACAGGCCAGCAAAACTAGAACCCAGCTGTTGCGTTTCAGTACATCTCAACAGCATCATAAAATTGCAATCCCAGTAACAATCATTACAATATGTCGACACCTCTCTCAGAGAAAAAAAAAAAAAAATCAACGTAAGACTTCTCCTGAAGGGAGCATTAATTGCAGGGCTGTTGCATTATATTTTATGGTAAACATGCAGCGGTCACAATGTTTTGGCTGATCGATGTACATCAGGCACCGCGGGCTCGAGGCTGGTTCTGCTCTCCCACTCACTTCAGCGTTCGCCGCTCTGCCTTTGTTAGCTTCTTTAAAACGCAAAGACAAATTGCTCAGCAAGGTGATCTTCTTTTAAGTGTCTTTGTAGCTTCCAAACGTTTCATTTCCGTAAATCTTTTATGTGAACCCTAGACAAAAGGGTTATCAAGTGGAATAAATAACGATGACTCCTTCCTTGCCTGCTAAAAACAGGCATACTAATAATAATTAAAAAAAGAAAACAACAGACGCAGTTGTTTGTGCATTTTTTTTTTTTTTCCCTGCCGTTGTTGTTTTGCAATCTGTGTTTTGCGCCTTTCAAAGCCTATCGGGGGTCGCAAGAAAGTCAGCTGTTACGCGGCCTTTTTGAGGGAGATGAAAGCGGCGTTCGCCAAAACAAGTAAATTTAGTTAAAGATGCAATCAAAAGAAATAACAGATTGGCTTACAAACTCCGCGAGTCTTTGTTGTTGCCCCGCGCGACCCAGCGGAAATGCTCAGCTGGCTGGGAGAACGAAGGCAGGCGAACTCCAACTCGCGCTATTGTGGAAGCTTTCATTAAGTTTCACTTGGCTTCTCCTTCGCAAGATGAGGGAGGCCTCATGCAAACTTCTTAGATGTCTGGTCCTAGAATAGCACAAGTTGCTGTGCGCTGTCACCGCAGTCTGGAGTCTCACAAATATTTCATGCAACGCGTTCACTGACACCGACACCGCCGATGACATAACTTTAAATAAAATAGGACATGTCAGGGGGAAAGTAAGACGCGGCGATGTGACGTGGGGGGGGAGGGGTTCTGACGGGCGGGAGGGATGGGAGAGTGAGCTCTTCAAACTCGGCGCCGTCTTTCCAGTATTTCCACAACACCAGCGATCGTCGGCGTCAAAGAGAAATTATGTTTTTTTAAACGGCCTTTGTCAATGTGTATATCAGACTAAGGCATTAGTCTACAATCCCGCTGAGCTGTGTTCACAGAGCCGCGCCGCGTCTCTGTTTGGCGGCGCTGACGAATCGCAGCTGTCGAAAATGATGCGGCCCCATTAGTGACGGGATCCGAGCTGAGACGGAGCCAGACAGAAAGCCGCTGTGGGGACAAGATGATAACAAGGTACTCATTGGAGATGTGAGGGATGGTGTTTGCGCGTCGTTCTCCCGCACCCCCACGTGTGTGTGTACGTGTGTGTGTGCCTGCGTCTGATGAGGACGGGAGCCCGGGGGGCATAGAACGGGTTAAAGTATAAAACCAGGGACCCACGGCTAACTTACCGCACCCCCACTCTCACACACATAAGCACACGTACACGCACACGACATTCAGACTCCGAACTGTGTACTCGCTCCCGCGTAAGAACAATCTGCACCATAAGCAGTCTCTGCCACTGCACAGTTGCGTGTGCACCTTACTGCTTCGCCGGTTATTTATTGTTTAATAAGCCGGCTGCAATTACACTATACATATATAATTCTGGTAAACACAGAACTCATTAACATATAACTCCAGCTTGTTTACAGCCTGCACTTTATCACTTTATTCTTTTATCCCTGCAGTCCACCTGCTTTGCCATTTTTAAAAGATATTTATGCAACAATTTTTGTCATACTTTTTGTATACGGCTGCTTTCATTTTTTTTTTTCTTGTTATTCTGCCTCTGTTTGATTCCAAGTATGTGGCTCAACCAAACCTTTAACCCTCCAGGGTCCCTCTTACGACCCAAATGCGACGCTATGGGAGAAGTGCTTTAAAATCATATTAATTAATATTTTAAGTCTTTTAATCCGCGTCAGCCCTAATTAGAGCATTTTTATTCATGTTTGAATTTTTTGTAATGACACCCCTTATTTTAACAGGAAAACAGAAAACATAAATTATGACGTGCAGAGTGTTCTGTCGAGGTGCCTTGCATATGTCAACATATATCTAACATATGTATAACACCGATTTTGATGCATTATTACTTTTTGAGCAGCACACATTTATAAAAATATAAACCCCTCCCTTTACACTCACAGCTCCAGCTCTGCTGCCAACTGGTTTGATATATTATTTCATGAAAATTAAAATTTTCAACTGAGCGCCCGGATTGCAAAGACGGTCACAGGTATCACCTCGTGTGATGGCTAAATTGGAGTATATCCAAAAAACATGGCTGAGTGGCCGTCAGCGGGGACCCGTTTGGGCCGAGTGTCCTATGTGTTCAGTGTACTTGTAACTTTTAAACTGTGAAGGTGTGATGAGAATTGAGGTTGAGATTTTTAACCTTGATCCAAACCATTAAACTTTTGGGGGGGAGGGAAAAAAATCTCATGCCATTAGCATCAACAGAGGCAAAAAATATTGACTATTAAAAAATTAAAAAGTGGCTATGAGGACCCAACTGGTCCCCTGGGTGTTAAATTCATCCCCCGGGGATAAATAAAGTTTTTTGAATTGGATTGGCTTAAATTGAAGTGAGGGGGCAGGAGGTGATAGCACAAGACAAATCGAGAGGGGGGACAATAAGACAGAAGCGAGATGGCGGGGACAGTAATCAGTGGAAGGAAACTGTGAAAGAGACAAATCAAAGCTGTGACTGAAGCAAGTGAATGACCAGACACGGAGGGAGCGAGCGAGACACCGGGGCCCAATCTCCTGTATCCTTGGAGATTGGCAGGTTTATTCACTCATCCCTCATCCGGCAGATCGTTCCACCTCTGAGCTAAGCTGTTTGCATCGAAGACACAAAGAAATCACTTCATGCACTGCGACACGCATAAGCGCGGCGGGTCTGATGCCACGCCAGAGACGCGGCCCGCAACGATACGAAAAGCCACAATTATCAGCGGCCCCGACTGATCTCTTGATTAAACTGGCGATGCCGCCGGCGAGTCAAGTTGCGGTTTCCATCCAGAGTCCATAATTCATCAAGACTTTGAAGGGAATTTAATACATTTAAATGTAACGTTTTGTCCTAGAATTTTTGGGTAAAATAATGGCCAGTCTTGCTGCGTAACACTCAGGTGCCACGGTAAAGATGATTTTTTTTTTTGGGGGGGATATAAAATGTCATGCGATGTGAACATTTCATCCGATGAAACGTCTGTGTGGACTAACCGCCGCATAAATTCTTCGAATCAAAAATCTCATTTCCAGATGCAACACTGACGTCTGACCATAAAATTCCAGTCCGTTCATCTTTGTGTCCGAGTGGATGTTTGTGCCAAAACGCCGGCCGGATGGATGGATGGATGGGGCGGCGGCGTGGAGCGCCCTATCTTTCACCCGCCGACGGGACGGCGGCATAACTTTCATTGCCAGTTTACAAACAACACATTTGTCATTTTCCTGCCCGGGCACCCACGTTGCTCAAACAACAAATGCGACTTAGCAGAGGTTGAGTCCGGAAGACTCTCCTCCAGCTCATTCTTCTCTCTGTCCAGTCCCAACCTGCCATCCTGTCTTCTGGCCAATCATTCTTTAAGGTGGCAAAAACTTGAAAAATGTCCCGTCGTTTCGGCACCGTTAGGTAATCGTGGCCCACCCTCCTCCGTTTCCACGCCTCAACCACAGGTGGCCGGACTGTGCACAAAAATGGGTTCCTTCTGCCAATAATCAAAATGACTTCAAAACCCTGACTGAAATGCACCCACAGGTGCGTTTATGCTCTCCAGAGGCATTATAAAGTAATTGTGCCACTGACCGATGAAAACCTGGTCCAAAGTCCGGGGGGGACAGTATTATAGTGAAAGGCTGAATTTTTCAAATAGCACTTACAGCAGGTGCACAGCGGGTGTCTAAATTGTGCAGCACATACAGCCAAAAGATTACGAGTAGAAGCATTGCAGTGTGAAAGATGATTATTGTGGACATAGCCTCAGCTCAGGGCCTCCATTACCCCATTACAGAGACACTGTGAGCATTTACACACAAGGCACAGCGGTGTGACCTCATTGATTATTAAAATCTCCCGGAGCTTGGTGAGGATCTACTGATAATTAATGTTCTGTGTTCCAAAAGGTCACGCAAACGGAGCATGTTCATATGGTGAATTGTTTTGGAGGCGAGAGGCCCCCCCCTCCCCCCGCCTGATCTATCATGGCAAGCGACGCAAGCCATGTCTCACGCTGATGCATCGGCGTTTCTTCACTGTAAAGACCAAAGAAGTCGCTTCCATTAATTGGAAAACCCTCCGATGCATCGCGTCCCTGCAGCGAATGCGGAGGTTCAAGCGGCAAGACAAACAAACTTGACAGGACGGAGGAAACTCTCCGGGAGGAACATGATTAAACCATCGCTCCTAAAACGCTTCGAACGATCGTTTAGACAGACAAGTGGAAAACGAGCCGCATCCTCGGCAGAGCGCCGTTGCCAAGACCGCCATTTGCGGAGCAAAGTGCCAAGGTGAAACGGCACCATTGTGATTGGTTAAATGCACGTCACGCCCAAAACCCATGGATGATAAATTAAGAGACTAATCACCTTGGCACCTCGCACCTCCCTTTGCGCCCAGATTAGACACAAAACAATTTACATGCTACTCGAAATTCGCTTGAATCCGAGCTTGAAAGGGGCATGTTTCTTGTTCACAACACTATATAGAAGATATGATATATATATATAGTGTGCAGTAAACTGATTTCCAGTTGTCATCATCATTTTGTGTCATCACTTGTAATTTCCCCCGAGCTAATTAAGATAAGATACACCTTTATTAGTCCCACGATGGGGAAATTTGCAGATGATTGGGAGGCTGACAGCAGGGCATGCCGCACACTCCCCATACGTTATCATAGCGTTTCTGAGCCAGCTGAGCCGTTTCGACGCGACTTTTTAACCCGTCGCCTTGTTGCAGTGACGTGCAGCTGTACTCCGGGGTGTGTCGTTGCACTGGGACACTGCTGATGTTGGTCCCAGGTGCAATTAAACAAATCAGCCAACCTTTATCTACCCTCTAACCAGCTGCTTAATTGCCCTTTTGGTCGCCATTTTGTCCATAAAGCATTAATTACGTGTTGCACACTTTATTGCAAACACACCTGCAGGATGCACGAGCGTTGTAAGCCAGACAAACTCCGCGTCTCTCCTCTCACGCAAGGAAAAGGATTAATCCGAAGGGAACCAAATGCTTCATCCAGCTAGTTTGCGGGTGCTCTTTCAGTTTGTCTGCAGCTACCATCGGGTAGATACTGTGAGAGCCCCGGTAACTATGGCAACACTTCTACTTGCACCTGCGGTGGAAAGGTTGACATGGTTATTTACTCCCAGGTATATAGCACGGCAGAGACAAGCACCCAATAGCGGTTGCATGGGAGAAGTTTGCTTTATAGGGGTTCTGCCAGAAAGTATTTATTATTCAAAATGATTTTTTTTTTCAAAAAACATGATTAACGTTGTTAAAAAAAGTGTCTGTACTGAAACCATGATCGTTTCCTCAAGCTACCCACAGGTTTCTGCTCCCCAAGCGTTGTAAGCTGCGACAGAAAACTGAAATTGATAGTGATAGCAAAAATTGTAAATAAAATGCCTGTTCGGTCCAAAACTAACAGGTCAGCAATATAACAGATGGTTTCCAAACCCAATCACAGCAGATTACAGTACTTCTGCAGTAAAATTAACGCCACAATTAAAAGCGTGCTCAGTTAAGTGTTAGTGTGTGTGTGTGTGTGTGTGTGTGTGTGTGTGTGTGTGTGTGTGTGTGTGTGTGTGTGTGCGCGCGTGTGAGAGAGAGAGAGAGAGAGAGAAAGAGAGAGAGAGAGAGAGAGAGAGAGAGAGAGAGAGAGAGAGAG